>CAJNDV010036561.1:10790-22226 GCA_905221635.1 Symbiodinium sp. CCMP2456
TAGATCGATAAACAGATAGATAGAGAGATAGATAGAGAGATAGATAGATAGATAGATAGATAGATGGATGGATGGATGGATGGATAGATAGATAGATAGATAGATAGATAGATAGATAGATAGATAGATAGAGAGAGCGAGAGAGAGAGAGAGAGAGAGAGAGAGAGTCCCTCGCCTCAGCCCATCAAAAAAGAACCTTCAAAGCCAAACAGGCCTTGCACTTGTCACCCGCGAGCCGCTTTTGCCCCTCCTCACTGAACTCGAACCTCCTGCGCACTGCGCGGTCAAAGCAGCCCCCCGTCTTTTCGGTCAGTCTTGGACCCCCACGCGCCGCTGAGCGCCTCTGGACGCAAGGAGTGAAACAGTGCGGGACCTGGATCAGGGCGGGGATGCTCCGAAAGTGGGAACTGCTTGTGCCCACACGCAGACTTCTTCACAAGTCCAGGACATGGCTCTCCGCCAGGCACGATGAGCGGATGGAAGCAGGATCGGATGACCTGCAATCAGACTCAGCTTAAGCCGGTTTGCATCTAGAGGGGGGAAGGAATGCCTGGAAGGGATGATCATCGTCGAAGCAGACCTTGCCCCGAAAGTCCGAGGCATCCTGACTCCGTGGCAGCTGAAAAACGAATCGAGAAAAACATCCAACACAACGGCACACAGCCATTCTACAATCGAGCCTCCGGGATCTGCTTCAGATCGGTGGTCATCCTTGGCATGGGAACGGCATGGTCTGAGGAAACTCCGCCCCCGAGCTCTTGAATCTGCAAGCTCCGGGCTTCAACTTCCATTCTGAACTTGAGTCTCCAGCCTGAACAGTGTGCCCCCAGAATCCTCTGACTGCGTAGCTCTATAACTCCATGGACTGGCCTGCAGAAACAAGTAGACACTCCCTGCGCAAAGCAGCACGTGTCTGCATTCTTTACCTGGCAGCCACTGTGTGTCGTTTCCACGCAAGCAACGCACTGAAGCGGAATAAACGGCCGCCTTGGCAAACAAGTGTGCTCAAGTTTGCTCCACTCAACCCCGCCTTCACTTGTAAGCGTGACCTCCATTGCTTCAGCCCCGGCACTCGGCGACTGGAGCCTCGACAGAACCCCGTCGGCTTCCTTCGCTTCACGGCATTCACGGCTCGGGCGACAACGTGCGACGACCGGGCTTGGCGAAGACTTCCTGGCATTCCCAGAGAAGAATCAAGTGTCGAGACGAGCGGACTCTGGAACAAGATCGGCAGTTCTCGAGACATGCTAATCAGCTAATCACCCAGCCAAGCGCAATCGCGGCAGGTAGACGACCAGTCCCCCTTCGTCACTCCTGCCGATGCACTGCCCATCCAGGTAGACTGGCACATCCTGTCAATGAAACATCTAACTTGCTATTCTCTGCCCGCGCTCCCGCGGTGCCGCCTTCATTGGCTCTTTGCAGCATGCAGACTGGGTGCTAACACCTCGTTCAATCGCGCGATAACACAACTTTTGAAGTCAGCTTATCCGCCATGCTCGAATGTCCTGCTGCCTGCCCCTCAGTACGACTGCTTCGGAAAGCACTCCCTTCCCTTGATCGTTCTACGATGCGCAGACGTATGCACACCATCCAGCAACCAGTAGCTAGCTATAGGATAAGGCGCCATGCAGCATGCTGACACAAAATTGTACAACAGGGGCTCCCGGCACAGCTTGACGCTCTGCACGCAGCAGGGGGTGGGGATCCGTTGAGGTGGCACCTGTACAGCAACTTGCACGTCATCAAGTACAAACCTGCGCGGATGAAACGTACGGCATGCAGAGTCTGAGCAGCAGGCCAGCAGAAGACCCTCTTTCGAAGCCTGTCAGTTGCCACTCCAAAGAGGAAAGGCAATCGCGCCCGACCAAGCGCAATGAACCTCTATCCCGGGTTAATTGCCAGGGTTGCTGTCCAGACGGTGCCCAGTAGAGACTGTCACAGTGTGCCTGAAGGTAGCTCGCGGGGCACAACACTGCCAGCCAGCAGGCGCCCACCTGCGATTGCTGGGGCTTACACTTTGAGTCTCGCAGAAAAAGCGGAGCAGCGCAAAGCTACAGCCTGCCGAGGCCGTCACCAGCGTGTCACAGATGCTACTCCCAAAAATCCGGTCTCAAGTGACATCGTTGCAAAGTGGTGCATGCGATGCTTGCCCAGAAGGACAATCACTGCAAAGAGATCCAACAAACCCGTCCACTTCAGGCTTCACGAGCCTTGGCATCTGGCGTCTTGGCTGCCGTCCGGCCTTCACGGAGAAGCTATGCCAGAGCGGCCGGTAAAGGTCCGAGACTTTGCTTGAGGATGTGGGGGGGGGGGGGGGGGGGAGCCCTCTGCAACGTCATCCCTTGCACTGAGGGAATCCCAAAGCCCAGCGGACACGAAGACACAGATCTGCTTTCCGTCGCTGAGGACGCGACTGGCGAGGCTGAGCGACCTGGGACGGATGTGAGAGTGCGGCTATGCTACGGGAAGTTTCAGGCGGGGGCATATCAGGGCGTCATGTCCCTCGCGCTTCAGTGCTTCAGAGTGGAGTCAAGGGGCTTACGTGCACAGACAAAGTTAAACGCACGAGACCAGGCCCCAAACAGAGCTGCCTTCTCGATTGAAAGGAGCTCGTCCCACCTCAGCCCCAAGTCAACAAAATCACGGCCTTGTCGGAATCTGCTCTTTCTTGCCGCACATGGCATGATACCCTCTTATCTTGTGTAGCACATGACAGGACTCCTGCTCAACGTCTTGCAGCTTCACGAAGGCCACTTCAGAGGACTGGCTCTGCCCTGCAGGCGAGATTGGCCCGCACCAAAGCGGAACTGAAGAAAAGAAAGGCTAAGCAGATCTTCTTCCTTTCTGAAGCTACTTTTGCTCACCACTGCCGGCCGTAAGGGATCACAGAAAGACAGAGATTGCTGTGTCAGTAGCGTTGCAGCGGACGACCAAGACTGCACACACCGTAAATAGACAATCCAAACCAGGGCCACAACTACAAGTCTATAGCCGTCTGGCTGGCCTCCTGACATCCCAATGTGCAGCAGTTCATGCCATACCTCAGCATCGGGTTTTGGTGGCACTGCACAATCGGACACTCTGTGGAAGCAAGGCGAAAATGCCACAGATGCTTAGTCCCGAGTGACGAACACGGATTCGTCTATCTTCCTGGCACTGAAAACCAACGTGTCCAGAGGAGGAGCGGCAGAGCCGGGCAAGGCCCGATCGGCTTTATTCTGTCCAACGACTGCCACGGCCTTCTCCAAGTAAATGCCACCTGAGCCTGAGGCATTGCATTCAATGCTTTAGGGCATCGCACCATCTCGCAGCTTCGACACCGGCCCAAACGAGGTGATCATTCAGCATCACGAGACCATGCAGAGAGGCTTCCGCAATATGATCTGAAGCAGATATGAATGACATCAATGAGAGCTTGGAAAAGGGCGTAGTAGTAATTCCGACAAGGAGTCACGAGAACGCCGTTCATCCACCGGCCTTCAGCTGGCAGCGACTTGTATCCCGGCACCTCCTCGTCCAGAAGAACCTGGCACAGTACTCCTGAACATCCCTTAACCCTGAGGGCCCTCAGGCACAATTCAGCAAAAGGCATAATGTCCCGAGGGTAGGTGGTGGTTATGACCAGGTCGGGTGCTGATTGAAACAACCTTGCCGTCGAGTGAATCCCAGCTAATTACTAATTATGAAGACATCAACTGATGCGCCCCCTCTTGTCTGGCTGCACAGGATATCACAGGATACGTGTTTGTGTGCCTTGCTCAGCCCCGCACTACACTCGCATGCCGACGCCGGAAGAAGAGGGCAAGCTGATCTTCCTGCCAAGCAGCTCTCCGACGGCAACACGAACACCGGTCTCTCGAGATCTCACCAAGCAGACCTCTGGACTGCCAGTCGCAGTAGATAGAGGGGAAGTCTCCTTAGCCAGGAGCGGACATGCGTTCGATGCGGGAGAGTATCTGACCTGACCAGCGCACCTCCAGAGCCCTCTCTTCGGCAAGGTGAACCTCATCTTGCAGCAATTGACTTCCTATGCTCGCACGGAAGACATCTTTCAAACATGCCGAATGATTTCCGCAGCTTCAGGAGCTTTCGTCCTCTAGTTCAGCACACGTTCCCATGTTCGTCGGAGTTGCGAGCTTTAGGCTTTGAAGCTTAGCCTGTACATTGCGCCGGGCTTTCGTTCCAATCAAAACATGGTCTGGGCTCTCGTGCCAGGGCCGTCGGACAAGTCGCCGCATGCGGCGAAGACAGCAGCGTCGCGGCAGCCACGGGCACTGTGCAGGAAGCGGTTCATACAGCACGACTTGCCGTACCCTCCCCTGTAAAGCAACCATGCTCTTGTTATGCTGTCACAGACCATCAAAGAACTGTGCCTGAGCTCGTCAGGAGAACGTGCACCACGTTCCAGCCTTTGTGACGCAGAACTATTGGCTGGAGAAAAGGACCCAATCACCAGCATTTCGCAGAACATGCACAGGTCACCTGGCACTGTGCATTGCATTCCATACCAAGTCTTTACCAAAGGCCGCGGCGCTTCGCCTGATCAGCAGGCCCAATGCCAATCCCAAACTACCACATCAATGACATAGACTTCCGGTATCTTCCAATGTTGCTGCAGGGGACGTGCGACATGAACTCTATCGAAGCGATACCTCGGCAGCGCGGAGGAGCAGCGGCTGAGGGCGCCCTCCAAGGCCTTCAAGCTTGAGGCACAGAGGGACCCCGGAAAAAGGCGGCAGAGAAGCAAAGGATGGGGACTGGGAATCTAAAACGAAAGCTCGGCCTCCCAGCAAGTCCGGCAGGCGGAGAGGGCCCGCGAAGCCTTCATGCTTACTACGAGATGTTTAGGAAATACGAACCTGAAACAGGGGGCATAGACGCCGATGAAATGCGTGAATTGTCTTGCATCCAAGCCTTTGTGAGTATGCTGGCCTGATGCCTGGGCCAATGCCAGCAACGGACAAGGTGACCATCTTGCCGCGTGCAGCAAAACGTCTAAGGTGAATACTCGCTGCAACCTCAAGACAGGATGAAAACTTGTCACAGATGTCCATGACAAGCACCACATGCAGTAGACATCCAACATCCTTCAAGCATTTTGGGAGTTCATTTACAATTGTTGTGCTTATCGTGAGTCCGAGTCTTCGACAGACCCTCCAGAACTCTGGGTCCATCCTGCAGGTGCAGGTCAGAGCTGCAACACATCTACCCAAGACCGCTGGTGATGAGCAGGTCTCTATCTGCCACACTGCTCACAAAACCACTATCTCTATGGACTGACTACAATGATGAACACCTATGTGAATCAGCACTGGCAACTTGATTTGCCTGGCCGTGCACAATCGCAGCATACACCAAAAGCATTGATCTCGGCTAGCTGCCCATAAAGTTGGAAACTCACTGTACTCATGCGAATGCCGACTCATGCCCGAGAAGTAAACGTCGTTTTGCCGGTTTCTGTGGCCCACCTGATTTGTTTTAACTCCCAGGCAGTCCTTGCTGGCTGCTGCTAGCTCGAGTATTGGTGTTGGGCCCTGCGCGCCTGATCAAATGCGACTCAGACAGCTCCGTCTCTCCTCATGCTAATGGTCAGCACTTCGCCGACTGGCCTAGTGCCTGCCGCCAGTCTTTGTGCCATTGCCTTTGACAGGGCACCTGGGCAGGGATGTGCGCCTGTGGCCATCGGGGCGCATGCATCACCTTGAGCCCCAAGCCGATGGGCCACAAACCTGGCTAAACTCGCGGCTGAGATCTGGCAGGGGCACGCCTTGGCAGATGGGTTCTAGCCCTTACACGACATCGATGCTCCTGGAGCGTGGACGCTGTGCAACCGCCTCAGGCACTGGCCATTTTCGACGAGCACCTGCGCAAAGGCCCTCTGAAACCGCAAACCGGTGGAAGACGTCTCGGACGCAGAGCGTTGAGGAGATGTCAGTCTGTGCCTCAACCAGCTCCCACTGACCTTGGCGACCCAGCACATTCCATTCACATGAATTTTGGCACGAACTCTAAGTATCTAATTGTACATAGCCGGACTCAAACACCACAAAGAAAACCCTTGGCAAGGGAACTCGCTTTGCTGTCTGATGGGCGATCGGGTCCTGCAAGGTTCCTCAGGTCTCCGACCAGCTTTTGCGCACTGGGAGATCAAGGTCTCGCCAAGCCTGGGCATCAGCACATCTACACCTGCATGCCAGTGCGGGTACATGTGTAAGTGTGTATACACATATGTACATATATTTCTGCATATACATACCCATATACTGCAACACAACACAACACAAGACAATGCAGTACAATACAATGCACGGCAATACAACACACAAACATACACACCATACCATACCGTATAGAATGGTGTGATACAGTATATAGCAGCATAGCATAACACGACTTCACATAAAACATAAGAACTACACCATATGCAAGAGTATGTATGCATACATAGCTGTATATACATACATGTATATATATATATATACACATATATATATATATGTACGTGTGTATACATGTATACATATACTTACACGTATACTTGTACATACGTATACATATACATATGTGTGTGCGCATATTTCTATGTGTGCATACATTCAAACATGCATATACATATACATATACATATACATATACATATACATATACATATACATATACATATATATATATATATCGCGTATTCATGTATGCGTGTGCACGTGTAGATGATTCAAAGTGCGTTGTAACCATATCTATGTGTATGCACACATACATACACACATACATACATACATACATACATACATACATACATACATACATACAGACAGACAGACAGACAGACAGACAGACAGACAGACAGACAGCCAGGCATGCATGCATGCATGCATGCATGCATATATATATATATACACATAAGGAGAAGACGAAAAATATGAGGAAGAACTATCAGAAGTTTATGTCCTCATGCTCCGTCCAATGAGGTCGCCGCCACCGTGACGCTCGTGCAACGCTTTCCCGCTGCGCAGCGGTCTCGGTCAAACACGGATCGATTTACACTAGACTTCCTTTAAGTTTTTTTCCGTCAGCCGCCTGATTCTGTTTAGGGCTCAGGACAACAACCTTGCCCTGGATCACAACGGGTCGCCGGCCCAGCATTTCATCACAGGTCGTAGAAGCACCTGCATACGTTGCTGCGGTGTTACAGGCAGGGCAGATCCCTCGACGCAATCGCCTTCGTGACATCTCCGAGAAGCGGATATGCGAGGACCTTAGCTCCCCACTTGTCGCACGGCACGAAAATCTAGTCGACCGTGCAAGAACTGCAGTTCGAATGAAGTCCAAACGTGCAGAAACGCAGTGCAATTCTCTTCCCGGGGACTTCATGGTACTCCAGCTAGGTCAACTAGGCTCCTGGCATGAAACCAGGTCCCCGACACCGGTGCTGTGGGCCTGGAGGCAGCACCCATCTACGTTACAGGCGCTACAGGACCTTCGGCCCTTGCGGTACCTTTCCTTGACACAGGTTTTCAGAGGTGCTGAGCTGCTGACACATGCGAGGTAAACCACTCGCAGTGCTCCCCCTGCATGCGCTGAACGCTGCAACAGGGGAACGCAAACATCAGTTTTCATGGCTTGCCTCCTGCGCCGTTTCTAGGCGCCTCTCCACCTCGGAAACAAGGAGGATGGTCGGGCCATCCGCCATGTACCAGCACCTTCCCTTGGCCCCCGGCCAGGAGCTGTCGAATTGCCAACTGGGCCTCGTCGCTCAGCTGTAAGCGCCTGAGAGCACCAGGAGCTCATCAACCGACGTAAAGGGATGCAGCGGCTGAGGCTTTTGTCTTTGCCTTGCTGATTCCCCCATTATGCATTCTTCTAGAGGCCATGCTGCTTCCGATCAACTCTAGAGCCCCATGCGCCTCAGCCGCTGCGGCCGCCTCCACTGGAACTGGGAGAGCTCCACGGTTTCACCCGGCACAAGGTGCTGGGCCCCTAAGCGTCAGGCTGCTCGGAAGTGTAGTGCACCCATCTGGGATTGCGGAGGGATCGATGCAGTGCCAAGGGGCAGCCAGTCCTGGCCGCAACCTGGCAAAAAAACGCCCAAAGGGTCATCGAAAGGGCAAGGAGATTCGCCCCCGCGCCTCCTTTGTCGTGTGCTCCCCAGGCCGGCTGGCTCGGAGGCCATCGGCACCGATCTTCGGTGCCTGCCCAAGCCAGGAGATGCTTCCCGCTTCGTTGTCGGCTCGTTTGTCTGATGTCTAAATCAACTCTGGCGTTCACAGCATCCATCGCTCCAGCTGCACAGCAGCACACATTACTGCCAATACTAGAATCAACCCCGGAGCGCTTCATCCCCAAATCTCCATGAGGCGCCTTCTTCACCAAGCGGCCTCTGCGGTGCTTGCCATATTGGCCGTCCCGCATCCAGACCTTGGTCGCTGTCAGGAAGAGTCGCTTCGTGGACACCGCACTAAACCCGCGTGCCGGAGGCACAAGGCCAGTGAGAAAGCCCAATGCTTTTTAGGGTTTATGGTTTTCAAAACCGTGGAGGCCGCGGAGGCACGATGTCACCTCCTAGAGACCAGCATATGCCAGCTAGACTGCAGGGCATGATGTACGACCTGTCTAGCTTGTGCTGGAACTGCACGCAACTTGGCGAACTGTCCTCACTTTGGTAGGACACTTGCCAGCAATTGCCTAGCGTATCCAAGCAGGAACCAAGCTTGTGTCGATTCCTCAGGAAACTACCTTCCGAACTACCTTCAGCAGAGTTGCACTTCCTAGTGTGTGCAGCACTCATCGTGCCCACGTCTACTAAACTTCTGGCTGACGGCCTCATCCTGTGCAGGTCAGGCAACCCGACAAGCTGACCGACAGATATGTGATATGTCAATGAGCCAGACAAGGCTCCTCGTGCCCAGGCACAAGTTACAAAATGTGCAGGTGTCAGGGTGGTCATGACGCTCAAAGCAGGCTTTGGACTTCGAAAGGTCAGTGACATGCATGACAACCCAGAGACCTTGGAAGACAGTGTCTGCGGTCTAGGGGTGTAGCACTTGCTGATGCCACAAGGGAAGGAGGGCAGCACGTTCTTTGCAGGTTGCGCGGTTGCACTTTTTCGGATTGATCGCTCTGACGGCACTTGCTCCTTCCCTCCCCTTTACAATGATGCATCAGCAAGGCGGAACACTCAAACTGACACACGCTACAGTAGCCGGCGAAGAAGTGTCAGATCGCATGAGAGACGGAGGAATTGGGCACGGTTAAGTACACGATGCCGAAAGAGCCCTCCGACCTCAGACGAAGACCTGAGTTGCACGGACCGCGCATGACCGTGCAACAATAGATGGAGATTGCCTGAGATTGCTGAGAAATCGGGTTCGAAACTCTGAGGGCCTACATTACAGTGCTTAGCATGAGGATACAGGCCCGACGCTTGCTCTTGGGGGATGGCCAACCCTTGCCGGGCCACAGGATCCAAAAACTTGCGCAGAGGGTGACGGCCCGCCAAAGTCAACACCTCAACCAGGCGGGCAACGGCCACGGCCGCCGCTCTGCAATCGTGACATGCCACGAGGTGTCGAACAGGACATGGCCAAAGAAACATCGAAAGCTGAAAAAGCTCAGGCACGATCAAGCCAATCAGGTAGATCGAGACGCACACGCCAGCCCAGTCTCCGGCAATGGAAGCGAATCCCATCAGGCAAAATATCTTCACGCCTTTGTGCGCTAAAACCCGCGAAGACACACTGATACTGTAGGGCTGTGTTTCAACTCAGCACCAAGCTGAAGAGCACACACACCATGGCCAGTCGATGGTTCACCTCGAGTCGTGGAAAGCGAACTTGAAACATTTCAAGCTGCTGTCTCTGTCACGGATCCACCGCAGCCCAAGTTCCGGGCCCGGACAAAGCGGTGGCTCCTCTGCAACCGACACGCAAGAATCTCCGCACGAATCCTCGGTGGTTTGGTAGGCAGGTTCGATTGCACACGACAGTGTACATACTGCCGAACCCTTTTTGGAACATGCCGAGTGCTGTCTGTCTTCAAGCTCGACTCATACATGCTGCTGACATCTGGGGGCGTACTGCAGCGAACATCGACACCGTCGGAGATGGGTGAAACAACGACGAAATGCTGTCCCAGCACAGGAAGCCGATGGCCAGGAAAACCAGCAGCCCATGTGATAAACCAAGACACAACACCTGGCACAGGTCAAATCAAGTCTGCTAACCCATACTAAGTAGACTTCCCAACATCGAACCAAAGAAGACCCCTGCAACTCACCAGCCGCACGAATCGACACTGCGGTGTAGCAAGTCGGTACAAGACCCCGCCCACCTTCGGCGAGAAGCCAAGTTGCTCCTCGCACGGCTGTTCCCGCTTCAAAACAGGCATGGACTGTCAGCCCACTTCACATGCAAGAACCTCAGAAACATGCCTGCAAAATATCGAGCCAAGCTCAGTGTCTGCGCGCTCCCCCGCCCCCGCTCCACCATCCCATTCCCAGCTCCTCGTAGTGCAAGTGCAGCTTCGAATCCATGATGCTAAACGCGGTTCCCGTGGTGTTCGTGATTGCGACATCCTGAGATTTAACATATCCCAATGGTTTTTAACTCTTGTCATGCTGTGCTCAAACGTCCAAACCTGGGGCCTTGACTTCAGGCTGTTGAAAATCGCTGCGCACTTCCAACAAATTGCTGTTTGAACTCATGAGGCATTCACTGTAGCAAGCCCTGAGCGCTCGTTGATGGCTGAAACAATCCCTAATCAACAAGCTCCACGGCAGCCAAGAATCAAGCACAACCACCTGCCCAGGGCTGGCTCTGTTAATATCATGGCTCATACCCTTTGTTCCCTAACTCGTGCGCCGTCGGCTTGTCATGCTTCGTTTGCCCTTCGTAAAAGCATCGGGCTGGCATCGGTCTCCGCACCACACCCGAAGCCCGAAGCAAAGGTCTTGTGCCGCCAGCGAGCCAGCGCGCAGCACTCCATGCACTTCCTGAGCCAACATGACATGAAAAGAAAGCCCCCGCTCTTGGGGCATCTTGAACTCGGCCACTTGTTCGTTCTTTCCTTCGTCGGTTCTTTCTTGCCTTCGTTCCGTCTGTCTGTCGTTCATGATATCCTTCCGACCTTCCTTGCTTCCTTCGGTGCTTCTTGATTTTACATCCATCCGTCTCTTCACTCGTTCCTTGCTTACTTCTGTCGTTATTTCCTCAGTCCTCTGCTTATTGAGGTCGTCCTGTCTGTCTGTCTGTCTGTCTGTCTGTCTGTCTGTCTGTCTGTCTTTCTTTCCACAGGGTTGTGGTGCAGGGGGGAGACCCCCTACACCGCGCGCAGGTGCACCCCCGCCATTTGCGGGTGCCAATAGTGAAAGAAGCAAAAGAGGGAAAGTGCAAGCAAATGGATTGAAGGGGCAACTCTCTCTCTCTCTCTCTGTGAAAACCG
>CAJNDV010036562.1:0-22224 GCA_905221635.1 Symbiodinium sp. CCMP2456
GACAGACAGACAGACAGACAGACAGACAGACAGACAGACAGACAGACAGACAGACAGACAGACAGAGACAGACAGAGACAGAGACAGAGACAGAGACAGAGACAGAGACAGAGACAGAGACAGACAGAGACAGAGAGAGAGAGAGAGAGACTGAGAGAGCGGGCGCGGCACTTGGACGCTGCAACAGCTGAGAGAAGGTGCCTTTGAAAGTTACGCAGCAACAATATGTAAACAACGAAGCACTGAGAACAAGACGCGGCCGCTAGCCCCAACCCTTCGAGGACAAACTCTTAGATCCTTACAATGCCGCACAGGGTTTGGCTGTCGCCCCTTTGCGCATACTGCCAGCATGCGGAGATGGAAAGCAAAGGCCGCAAAGAAAGGAATCCAATTCGAGAGCTTCCGGGATGGAGTTTTTGCCCGGATGCCAACCACGAGTTCTTGGATCTGGGATGCTTGAATAGACAAGCCTTCGCCTTCCACCCGGTTCATGCACCGTGCTCAGACGTCGCCGATGTTAGCAAGGTATGCGCAAACAGGCGCGTCATTAGACACCCGCCCTAGGTGTAAGCTTAGCCGGTGGTGTCGCAGGAGCTCGGTAGGGGTCTGGAAGCCGAGGCCAAGCTACAATGGCACACGCAGGTGTACATAGCATATAAACTGCATGCAGCACTGACATGTATCGCAGTGTTTGTGTGTGCGCACCCACATGAGTATGTACGAATGTTCGCATATTCGTACTTATTTTTCGTAGGTAATAGTCACACATGTACAGACAGACATGCATACATACACATGCCTTGGTTACATGCACATTCATATGTACATGTGTATGTATAGCAGGCATGCACATATTCACACTGGCAGGAATTGTCAGAGATGCAAGAGGACAAGCGTGAATAGCGCATAGCGGCATAGCTGTCAGCATGCGTCGATGTAATAGGCATACATAGCTTTCTCCGTGTTCTCGTACAGGCAAGTGCTTCCGACTTCCCATCGGCTTCTTAGAGGTGTGCAAGCTCAACCATAATGCCGACCATAAAAGAAGCCACACTGCTGGATGCTTTTGAACCCGGAACTTCCTGGTTCAACCCCCCGTCCGAAGTCAAGTAGGACCTCGAGCTCCAGAGGTGCAAGAGCCCATGGACGACTGCCTGGACCGTAGCTGGAGCTGGTTTTGCAGTCACATGTTGGAATCCGCCATGACGGGCTCGAAGTTTCAGCGGCCCAAAGCCCGAAGCCTTCCGAGACAAGCACAAAACCAAATCCCAAGTCTCAAGTTTGTGGCTTAGCCTTTTTCCTCGCTGCTACTTGTTCAGCCGGTGAAGATGGCCTTCCAACAGGCCTGAGAGCCTAGGGTGCGGAGAGCCATCCCGAGCCTGCTGGTGCTCTCGGGACTGTCCCGAGCTCTTCATGAACACTCTTTGTGGAAGGACGTGACCGGATGGAACACGGCCATCGCCGAGCAGGGACGCGCCAAACACTGGCACAGTGCCACCGGGCTGCTTGTGACGGGGCCGTTGGTGAACCCAGTTCCAGGGGCTGCGTTGCTTACGGTCTCAAGCGATTGTTCTCGATTGGACTCCGAGCAGGAAATGCAATCTCACGGCCTGCCATGCACTTCATGCATTGGACTTGGGCGTTACAACCTAGTTCGCGAAGATCCCCTTTGGCTTACCACTACGATCCCCTGACTGGTTGCGACACATTGGTGTTATCGTAAGCCAAGCGCTCCAAGCCAAGACATGATTCTCAGAAGTCCCACGTCAATGTTCCACGGGCTCTAAGGCCATACAGGTGCTGGAGCAGGGAGAGGCAGACAGCGTGTACCTTCGAGAGTCGTGTTACACGTGCAGAGCTCTGAAAAGTTTTGGGTTTCTGAGGTCCTTTACTTGCGGTGTTCGGGAGTGTGTAATTTTCCCGGAAGCAGCCCGCTGAGTGCGCTGGGAAGAGCCTGGAATAAAGTGAAGAAGAGGAGGCTAGTTCGGTATGGTGAAAGCTGGGGTCAGGATGAACTTGTCCCAGTTTCAATGTAACGGGATTGTGTTGTCGACATAAGAAGCCACGAGTCGGAGACTTTTGCGATCCCTTCATTGACGGATACCAAATGAGGGCAGAGTCGAAGAGAGTCAGGGTGCCAGTGGGCAGACCAAGTTGCCATTTGCTAAGCTCCATGCTCTTCACAAGCTCAAGCACTCCTCCAGGAAAACCGCGAGCATCCCAATGCTGTGACGCTGAATGCGGTCATGGGTGCTTGCCTCCCGACGCAATCTGAGTCTGGCGGAGGTTGGCTGCAGCTTCAGAGGTTGAGCTTTTCCAGGGGCCCTACCCCCAAATCCTGGTAGGGCAAGGAAGTGCGATGTATCCAGACCTGTCCGAGCTGCATATTTGCAATATGTTCGCATGCTTCGACTGCGATAAAGTCAGAGGCATCAGAGACGTCAGGTGATCGTGCTTCCCAGTGGCAGTACGCTCTATCGCTGCTGTGCTGGAAATTGAGGAGAGCTCGGGGCAACTTACGGGGTGGCACGACTCTATCAACATTGCATCAGCAGGAAAGCACAACAACACAACAGCGATTGGGCTTGGAGAACTTCTTCAGCCAATCCAGCCAATCACCTACTGGTTCCAGGATCGAAGACTCACTTTCGGGTGCGAGATTTCGTGGACACCGACCCGAGAGCTAGTCCGAAAAGCTGAAGAATCTGAGGTTTCTGCGTTGCTTTCACGGGCGAGGCTTGCAGCCAGATGTCTCGGCCTTAGAGTAGTTTCATCATCACGAGATGCTGGGCAATCATTTGGTTCATGGATGTTGTCAAGCCAGGGTTTGGTTGCGCAAGGAAGTAAGCAACTGCAAGCATCTTTGCGCTACGACTGATCTGCACATGTCCATGTTCCATGCGTCTTTCGAAAGACCCACCGCCAACTTCACAGAACCTCAAGGCTTCTCAATACTGACCCCCCCATACTCAGACTGTGGCACCACTGCAAAACCGCTAAAGTTGTAGGTTCCCCAGACTCAGACACTTGATTCACCAGGTTGTCACCTACAACACGGCCCTGAGCGCCTGTGCCAAAGGCCGAACCATGTAGCTAAACTGCTTTGCTGCGTGCCCCAGGCAGCTTTGTTCGATGTCAAACTTGTCGTCCAGTAGGGTTGTCCAGGATTTGGTAGGAGCGCTGCTAGATAAGAGTAGCATGATAAGTTCCAAAAGCCTCGTGAATGGTGTGTCATGAATGGTGTGTTTCGGTCTAACTCGTGGGATGCCTTCGGAACCCGCCTACAGCTCTCAACCGCTGCGACACATGTTATTCTTCATGCTTGGCAGAACAGCTTGAAGGGGCCGGCCTGGCTTGATTTCATGGCTTTCCTCGGACCTCGGAACTCGTGCTGGCCATGAAACATGTAACCTTTGCCAAGACTGCTTTGAAAGAGGTCCACAAACAAAAGTCGGCAAGCTCTGCAGCACATAGCTGAAGCGACAAAGCCAGGCGTTTCAAACACCAGGCGGGCTTCGTACCAGTATCATCCACATGCATGGTTCTGCTTCCGACGTTCCTCAGGAGAAGGAGGAGGAGGAGGAGGGGGAGGGGAGCGGCCAGAACACAGAAAGCAAAACTTCAATATCCAAAGGCATTGGACTTGGGTCTGACGCGAGGCAGCCGCTGGCAGCTGGCTCTCGCTTTGCACCGATCTGGGCCCGGCTTCGCTGCAGCACCGGCCCTGCGGGCCTGCAGCCAAGGCTGGAGAAGCAAAAAAGGACATAAGTACCAATAGTACCACTATCCCACTACGCGCACGAACTTCTGAATGACAGGCTATGCGATGACTGGAATGCTCCGAACAGCAGGAACAAGACTTCTATCCAAATGGTAATTTCCCATCTTTGGTGTGCGGCTGTTAGATTTTAAACTCAGCCATTCTCCGGTCTACTCCTCGCCCGCTCTCCACCTGAGAATGCCACCAGAAGTTCATCTGCAGTGTGGGGATGCTTGAAGTAAAACAAACCATATTCGGCAGCCGCCACGAAGGGGAAAACGAGCTTTGGAATACTGTGCTCGGCAAGTATCTCTCAAGATCGTCCCGTCCCTTTGGTGTCTTTGTGCTTTGATGAATCTCGGAGTGGGAAGCTGAGTGGAGCAGAGGTTTTCACGACGGGAATTCGAAGCAGGTGAAGCCCCGAACGGATGGAAATCCAAAGCGGAATACACAAACCCAGCGGGAGCAGAAGAGCTGTCTCGAAGCCGAGTTCGAAACCCTGCGGACCAGGCCAGCAATGGCAGCTGGGTCTGGAATTCCTCAGGAGCCTCAGGGCCGAGGATTTGGACCTCCGGGCCTTCACCGCAGGGATGCAGGCACTGGGAATTCTGTGCGTTTCGACACTTCCGTAGAGCATGCAAAGGCCTGCTCGCTCGGGGGCTGCTGGCAATTGGCGCTGCAGCTCCTCCAAGAGATGGAAGGCACTGTTTGGATCGACCTGGTTGCAGTACTGTAGTCACCATAGTCTGTGCTTTGGCTGACCATTCTTCTTTGGAAGAGGCCTCCGGCACTCTGCAGATGCGATTGCCATCAGTGCTGCCATGGGCGCCTGCGAGTGTCTCGACCGAAGGGGATGTCAGATGTCAGCTTCGAGAAATTTGTGTTTCGAAGGCAGCCTCCCTCCACAAGCTCAGAAAACTCTTTACAAATCCTCAACAGTCAAGAGCAATCTGCAACCAGGAGTCGAAGGCATGCTCCGCAAAATCTTGATATAACCCGGTGTTACTAAAGAATGGTCAACTACCAGGTCTGAGCTCAAGCCGCTCAATCGCCGCAGACCCACCGCTTGCCCCACCATTTGAGATGGGCCCAACAAATTAGATGCATCCTCAGCCTCATTCTTGTCTAGAGACCTCCCAACATAAACCCTGCCCAATCTCGAAGTGTGTGCGATCGATCGCAGGAAGGCTGGCCACTGGGCTCAGGCTCTGGCCCTCTTTCGAGGCCTTCGCGGCCGTAGGCTGGAACCTGCGGCTCGACTCGAGCTGGCCCACCTCGAGAGCTCTGCTGGGGCGGCGGGGGGTGTGGGCTTGCAAGCCGAGGATGTCGTCAGCTTCAATTCAGCGCTGAGCAGCTGCGCCAAAGGAGCCCCGACGAATGCTGAGCGCGAAAGCATGTGCTTCATGACATGGTGAAGCTCAGGCTACATGAAGGGGCGCCTCCGCCAAGCCTAGTGAGTTGAAGCATTGCATCCAGGAGAGGCATGGCAGACAGCCTTGCAGCTTCTGTGGGAGGCTTGTAGAGCGCCTGGGCAAGGTCCGGGAAGAGGGGCCGTCTGCGCCGTAGGGGCGTCTGCAAGCTGATGGGTGGCCGCAGCATCTTAGGAAGTCCGTCCTGACGTCGTGACCTTCAACTCAGCCCTGTCAGCGACCTCCAGGGCCCATCTCTGGGAGGAGGCGAGGGAAAGAAGGAGACGTGAAGACGTGTCTCGTCTTTGTTTGCAAGCAAGAGAGAGTTCAACTCAGCCTTCAGGCGCTGCAGCTGCACGAGCTCCTCCAAACAGAGGTCCGACACCCTGAGGTTTTGCTGGGACCCTGCTGTAGAGAAGTCCATGAGTTGAACTGCAGGTTTTGGCCAACAGTGTGGTCCGTCTTACGGTGATCCAAGCCTGTGGGACCGCCACTTTGCATTCAGGGATCATCGTACACTGGCTGGCACTCCAGCATGCGAAGGATGCTGGAGCACTGGCAGAAGGCCGTTTCCTTCTTGCCGGAAGATGGTCGTGACGAGCAGGTGCCTTTTGCCAGCGGTGTGGCATGAACAGCACAGCGGGCAGAAGAGCAGCGCCATAGCACAGGAGAGCTGCAGCGCCGCAAATGCGGCGCTCGCAGCCGTGGGCTCCTGGGCTGCGGCGTTGCACCTCGTCGCCTCCATGACCATCTCGAGGCCCAAGATGAGCCCATCTCTGTGTCGTTAATGAAACAGAGGTTGAAGTTAGCTTCCGCTTGACATCAAGTGTGCATCAGCCAGGACCATGACACTGACTGTGTTTCTGCTGATCACAGTAGATCGCAGCCAGCTTTTGGCTCGCTGTTTAGCCGTGTCAATTGCAATGGCTCGCCAGCGCATGTTTGCAAAATTCCTCGTGTTATGTTTGGGCTTGGCCCGGGGCATCCGCGAATCAAGCCAGCGGGGCTTCGAATTGCCCCGGAACTGCGACAGTATGCCAGTGTGGTCTGACAAAAAGACTAAGAAGTGCTGCTCTTGCAGCACACGCCGATATCCGGACTCGGGTGATCAGGTGGACATGGTCCAAGCTTTCGAGTATTCTGACTTCGCTTGCCAGCTGCATAAGCATACGTGGGAGCGCAGGATTTGCTGCCCGCTGTGGGCCATCGACTGCAAGCCAGAAGACCCCCAATTTCAAGCCGGCTTGTCCAGAGACTGCCATGCTCCAAAGGAGGAATGCCAGAGGTATGAATGCAAAGATGTTTTCCAGGCACTGGCGGAGATCACTTCCAAGTTCGTCGAGGTCAATGGGTCGATCGGCGTCGAGCCCATCTGGGCCGAGACTTACATTTCCCAGGAAAGCAACCAAGGCTTTTTCTGCGATTGCGGATGTGGTGAGCTCGTGGACCGTGAGGCAAAAATCTGCAAGGCGCCGCTCTCTCTCTCTCTCTCCCTCTCTCTCTCCCTACCTCAAGCCACAGGCAACAAGCTGTAGGCTTGGACTTTGGAAACATACACACGTCTTCGTGACGGACCAAGCTCGCCGAGCACGGCTTCGTGAGGCCAAAAACGAGAACGCCACCTACTGCGGCGCCACCAGACCCTGCTGCACACGGATTTGGGACCCTTGCATGCGCGGTCAGGGTCAGAACATGTTGCTTCTGGCTGTTTTGCGCCAAGTGCTAGTTGGTATGTTGCTTCGAAATCTCTGTTGCTGTCCTTATGTATGTGTGTGCACGCACACCATGTTTGTTTTGCAACTGCCATTCCAAACGGACGAATTCAGTTTCTGTGGTGTCAGGACTGCGATGAGTCAGATCCCTGGCCAGAAGCCGTCACCAAACAGCAAAGAGCTGTTTGGTGGGGTGAGGCTGACCTCCAGAATGAGAAAGGCCGCTTGAGAGCCTTTGTTGCATTCCGGGACGGCAGGGGATCCGAGTGCCGAGTGCCTTTGGTGCCCTTTGCCCGTCCTTAGGACGGCTGCTTCGACAGCTCGAGAAGCTCGGGAGCCAATGCGTGGAGAGTTGTCAGGCCCAGCGCCACAATCAGTGCCTCCAGAAACTGACGGAAGTCGCCGAGAAGAAGCTCCTTGGCAAGGCCTGGGTCTGGCGGGCTGACAGGCTGGACTGTGCGGTGCTTGAAGATCCCATCCCTGCCCCTGTGCAGGACATCACTGTCCATCAGAAGCAGGAGGAAAAGAAGCTCAAAGCATTGGTGGAGCACAACAACCAGAATAGAGGGTGGTACTTCGACAGCTCTTCAAAATGGCTCGCCGAGTACCAGAAGAACCTAGACAAGAGCAAGCAGCCTGAAGGAAGGCAGTGGAATGAAAATGCACTGGCGCACCAGCTTGTGGTCATGGCGCCCCTGGTGCTGCCCTCACTTGGATCTGCTTTCTTAGTCTTCCGTGCCACGATGTAGCCAGAAACAGCCGCCCTCCCTCTCTCTCTCTCTCTCTCTCTCTCCTCGCAGGCGTTGCACTCTTCGGAGCAAGCCCGTGTGGTCGAGCAGAAGACGATGGTCTGCTGCGCATGTAAGAAGGAGATTGGCTCCTTCGACACGGTCCTCGACTCGAGCCGTGGACGCAAGGTGTAGGAAACTCACGGCCTGTGAACCTTCCGACATGTCAAGTCTCATGCCCCGCCACTGAGCTCCAGGAAGCCCTTCGTCATCAGCTTCTGCACCGCCGAGTCATGCGAATCTCCCTGCGAACAAGTGGAAGCTCCGTTTTGTGCAGCTTCCGTGTCCACCTGCAAGTGATAGACAGCGAAGTTGTGCACCAGCTGGACAAAAGAAGCTCCTCCAGAGACCAGCAGACCAGCAGAGGGTCGCTGGCGTCACTCGTACAATCTCTCAGCCAGGATACCGGCCAGCTCGGTGACATGTCGCAGCCTCGCCCGCCAGGAGCTAAGCGTAGCTCTGTGTTACCGGATCGCGGATGGTTCAGCTCTGAGGCTCCTGCGAGAGGACGGGGCACTGGCAGCAGGCGCTCGGCATGGCTCAGCTCGACCGGAATGCCTCGGGCCGAGCCGGTGCAGTGTCGGCCTCGCCCCCCGGCCCAACGCGTTTTTGTTGCAGGTTTCTGCGGAGTCCTACAAGGCCCTCATCGCAGCCTGCCAGGCTTCAGCTGCCACGACGGCAGGCCGGGACCGCCGGGACCGGATTCCCAACAAGCTTTTGCGTGTTCTGGAAGGTGCGGCTTTGCTGCGCCAAATGCACGGAAAAGTCACGGACCCTGGCTTCACTTGGCTGTGGACCCTGGCGAAGCTGCAGCTTCAGGAGGCTCCACAGCATTCCCCAGTGTGGTCCGGGGTTCGAGACTTTCAGAGCAGAGATTGCGGGAAAGCCCTCAGCGACCTCAGAAAGTTTTGCGAGGCTGAGCTCCGCGCCTGTGCCGTTCTGGCTGCCATTCGGGCGCTCGAGGCTCCCTTTGGGGATTACGAAATGTGCATCACAACGTGTCAAAATCCAATGCTCAGGGAACTGTCTCTCCGGCGGAGTTCGCGATGCCTGCGACTTAGATCTGCAGAGCCCGGCCGCGTGCAGAAGCGGCTGAAATGGGTCATCCCGAAGCGGAAGCTCAGGGTGTCCTGGTCGCTGGCCACACTCGGTGCCTCGGACAGAGGTCGTCTCGCAATAACTTCAGAGACCTAGAGCCGAGTTCGTGTTGCCATGATGATCCTGGTATTACTCCTCGCTTGCCTATCAGTGTTGTGCGGTGCCAGAGTCCTCATGCTGAGAAAGGTTACGAATTCCCCGGGTGCTGTAAGTAGAGGAACCCCAATCAGGCACTCATGACCCCGGCTACAATCTGCTTACGTACGCATTCACCCCCAAGCCTTAGACTCTGGACCATGTACATCCCTACAAGAAGCCAAAGATTCGCACAGTCATAGTTCTGAAAGACGCGCGGACTGTCAAGCTGAAGTCACAATGAACATCAACAAGTTCCCCTCGCGATGTCGCAACACACAAGCCCTTATGGCTTGAAAGTTCTGAGCCCGAGCCCTGAGACACTATCCTCAAGCCCATAAAGTCTGGCAACAGGGAATATGTCGGTGCAAGAGCATCTCAACCTTGTGCCTATGAGGTGTTGCAAGCCCACAGTTTCGAGCCGCGTGCTCCCGACAAGCTTCCTCGCTGCATCGCTTCACCACAGAGGATCAACCGCGAGGGCCTTCCAGATTGTTGAGATGATGTATGATATGCCTCACGAGAGCGGTTCAGTAAGAGCAAAGATCGAACAGAAGTTCCCTGAGTCCATTGTTTCCGTCAGTGATTGAAACTCATAGTGGTTGCGGTATTACTTCTCATGCTCTCCACTGTTTGGTTATTTGTTCCAATGCCCTTCTGCAGGTGTCCTTCTTCCGCACCTACTCGTCCTTTTCCGATATTCCGTGTTTGCAGTCCCTATTTATATGCTTTGCTTTGCTGGTTGTATGCGAGTCTTGCCGAACACTTGGCTGTGTGGACTCTACTCTGTATCTTGTTACCGTCACCCGTATATAATTCCTCTTCCCGTTCAATTTTTGTTTTCTGGCTCATGACATCTGTCTTCGGGCATATTGCAATTTACTCCATCTTGTCGTCGTTTCAAGTCGACCGCCCCCGACTGCAGCACAAGTGCGAATGGGGGGGTTGCATGCATGCATTAGCTTTCCTTGAGAATGTGCTTTCCTTGGTCGAGCCCTCGCCAGCATAACGTTGCGCTAAAGATACTTGTCTCGTTTCCGCAAGACTGCCGTCGTGTGTAGGATAGCTGACCTGGCGTCTCGTTGCTAGCCCGGCCTGCTCACTGTGGGGCGTGTTTTCAAGCAGTTTTAAGCGCCTCCCAGGAGCTTGGCCATCTTGCCTTCGGCCTTGCAGCTTCCCCGGATGCAGAGGCTCCACAGGGCAAGTGTCTTCACCTGCAAGCTGCCAGCACAAGGGTCGGATGCAGGGGCAGAATGCAGAAAGTGTTGTTGTTCATTGCATGTTCGGAGGTCTTCTTGCAGCTGCAACGAGAAGTTCGTGCACGTGCCTGCGACAAGAAATGATGGTCTTTGGTCGTTCCGGGCAAGTGTGCTTTCCTGACAGCTGCTCATTGAGATGAGAACTGAGTTGTCACGATCTACAGCCTGAGGGTTTGCCGAGTGTAGAAGCTTGCCTTGGGCACGAGCTGTTCGCCTGAGCTGCCCCGAGGTTTGAAGATGGTGCGCTGGACTCAGGTTGCAGCACCTCTTCGGCGAAAAGCATTAGAGGCACTGGGGTCAGTCTTTTCTGCCTTGGCCGAGCTTCGGGGAAACTGTGGAATTGCTTGAGGACGACCTCCTGAATGTCCTTTGGTCCTGCAGTTTTGCCGGCCTCTTGTCTTCGTGAGCCAAAACACGATGGTTTTCCCGTGTGTTTGCACTTATCCCTAACCCTCTCCTGTATCTGTTTCTTAAGTCATCCAGAGTAAACGTGCTCATTGATAGGTCGCCGACTAGCTATATAGCTAGCTAGACATAATTGTGTCTGCATGTTGTGTACACGTACGTACATGCACATACATGCATACAGAAACATCCACAGGCTCGTACTATGTATATATATATATACATATATATATATATATTATTTGTGTTATGTATGTACACACATACATGCATCCATACAGGTGTATGTGTATATATATATATATATCAACACATACACATATATGTACCTGTGCCACGCAATTGCTTCGACGGCGGTACGGCAAGGTATGCACATGTTTGTGTGTAGATTACGCGCACACCTGCTTATGCAAGGTCCATCACCTCACAATTGTGTTCGCATGCATGCACTCATGAGATCGGGCCTCATATGTTACCTGCATTTACAGTCACACGACACGGTTTTGTCATCAGCACACACTTGCTCGTTTGATTCAAGGTGCCGATCAGCAGTCGATAATGTCTCGGACACCCCTAGCACCAGAGACTGGCACTGTCTTGCTGCTCAAGCCTCCATCCCTCCAACAAAATCGAAAGCACCTAAAGCTCCAAAAGGGGCTGCCGCAAGTCCCGAAGCTGCTGTCGCCCCGCCGCCCAACTCTGGAAAATGCCCGCTTCTCAGGCGCCGTGGATCCACCGCTGCGCAGAGCACTTGGCCGCTGCTTCCGGGCACTTGGCGCCAGCTTGGACAAGAGGCGCCGATAGACACCGGCATGCGCGTCGTTCGAGGAGGGTTTTACATGCAGACGCTGAGAGAAAGACTGGCTCCAAGTACACTGGCCTGCATTCCGAAGCGACAGGTTTCGGAACAGCCCCGCTCCGCTGCACTCCAGCCAAGCTTTGACTGGGCCTTCCGTCCGGCTGGAGCTTTGTGACCGAGCCTCGGCGATGAAGCGCTTGGTCGAATGCAGGCACCTTTTCTGGTCTTCAAAGCTTAGCCTCAAAGAAAGACTGAGCCCCTTAAAGTCTTGAAGAGCCTTAGCTGAGGACTAGTCCTTTTTAAGCTTCTTGGCTGCATCTGAGCAATCTAGTTTGGCGCGAAACGAATGGAAGCTCAGGCCAGTGGGTTGGGAAGTTTGCGACGGGAACGTCGGTCGGCAACTTCGACACTTCGTGAACTGGAAGGGCTCATGGCCCATTCTGCAGAGCCTCCCCGCTGCACTGGAACAGAGATTCAGACCTCCAGTTGGCCCCGTCACATCTGAGGTGCACAGCATGACTATGGATTCCTGCACCGGGTGGACGTTCCATGCTCTGGGTTGATTCTCTTTGCGAAGAGCTTTCGAGCATACTACGACTTGCAGGTGCTCAGCTTAAAGTTCAGTTGGATCGCCACTGAGTCGCTGATTGAGCTTGCTTTGAGTCTTTATGACAAAGCTTCCGCTTCTCGACCCTGAAACGCCTCTCCGGACAGGTGCAGTTGAGAGCCGGAGACACTCAGCTGAACGTTTCCTGGGCCTTAGTTGCAACCTCTGTAAGCACGAGAAAGTCTCCAAGCACCCGTAGAAAGCACGGCGATCGATGCACTCGTAGACCACTCGCGCAGCCACGGGCTCGAAAGGAGCAGTTGACTTGCGGATGTCAGGCGTCTTGTAATGTTCGTGGGCCCAAGCAGACAGCGCTCAGGAGTGGCTTTCGCTTCAAGGCCATGTCCAGCTGTGCCGTTTGCACAAAAGCCGCAGACGCGGCTTTTGTGGAAGCGCACAGCCGTCGTGCGGTGGGCTTGGGAGTTCTACTCGGCGGTCTCGGATGCTTGTGCGTCGCTGGCAGCTGGTGAACGTGGGCAAGAGCTGCGAGGCCTGGCAGAGGTGAGGTCCGTGCGCCGCCATCGACGGACAGCTTTCTTAGATGTCGGCAACGCAGCTACGACGGCTGTGACGAGAAATAGCGGCGAAGTCGACCAGGAGCTGCTTCAGGTCGTGGTGCCGCTTGAATCCGAAGTAGGAAACATACGTCTTCTGAGGCCGGGAATTCTCTTAAGTTTCTGCGGGGTCGCGGGAAGGACACGTCGGGGCCAGGCATCACTTTTCGCAAAGAGTTTTACAGCCGAAGGCTTGACGTCTGCCTCTCCCGCCTTACTGGCATCGCTCCTTAGTTTCGCCTTGGCAGGGGCTGTGCGACGAAAGGACCTTTGCTGCTGGTTGCAAATGTCAGAGGTTGAATTGGAGAACGTGCTTTTGTGGGACGAGCCTCGTCGACGGAGATTCTGCTCGCGACGTGCACGCTTTCTTCGCTTAGGGCGGGATCATCGTGCCAGGAACCGACGACGGAGCATGACCGCAAAGGAGCACCGTGCGCTGGAAGAGTTTAGAGGCTGGGCAGACATGCTGCGCAGCTATGCCATGCCGTTGCCGCAGGACGTTTCAGATACCGCAAATGCCGTGCTGGGCCCCGCGGATCCTGTTGCCAATCTTGGCGGAGCGCGCCTGCATCTGGCGAAATTTTCGAAGCGCAAGAAGCGGCCACAGGTTTCTGTGATGACCAGACTTGTTTCAGAGCTTGGCCAACTTCGAAAGGACGGCGCTGATGGCCAGGCCGACCCAGTAGACGTCGTGGACATTGTGGACGTCGGCGGAGGTCGTGGTGATCTGGCCATGGCTGTGGCGGCTCGTGTGCCAGGTGCAAAGGTCTCGGTGATCGAATCTTTCGCTCCCTCAGCGCAGCAAGGCCAGCATCGTGCAGGTGAACTCAACTTGGATGTTGACTTCCATATTTCGAAGGCAGAATCACTGGCCCCTGCGTTGGAGGCACAAGAACGGCGTCCGATTGTAATGGCTTTACATGCGTGTGGTGGCCTCACCGATGTTGCTTTGGAAGCCTGTGCCAAGCTTCGACTGCCCTTCTGCATCTGCCCTTGCTGCTATGCATCACAGCCCCAGTTGCGTTCGAGAGCCTTTGCACCTCAAGAGGACATTCTGCAACGACTCGCGGAAAGCAACGGCTTACCTCGTGATGTCTCTCAGCTGGCAGCCTTTGGCATTAACGGAATGAGGCTGCGTCAGTTGGACCCTCTTGCCCCCACCTCGACACCGGAACTGCCACCATCCTGGAACGTGCGTGTCTACACCTTCCCGCACGAGTGGTCCTCCCGAAATATGATTCTCTGGGGCCATCCGCAGGAATGGAAACAGAGCGCGGGCTTCACTTCTCTAGTATCTCTTGAGCCCCCAATGGGCCACTGACCTTGGCCTTGTATCGACGTCTAGCTAAGACGTGCAAAGGAAGCTGTTGCTTTGCCAATTTGCCACAACGGTAACATGAAGCAGCCCCGCGGCCAAGCCAAACCAGAGAAAAGTAGTATTAATATGCTGTCACACATCCCAGAAGCTCAAAGCCTGATCGGCAAGAATGCCTCAAAGCTTCAGCTCAGGAGATTCGGCGTGACTACTGCGTCTTGTGTCGTCGTCTCAGCTCTGCTAGCATGGGAAGAGGATTTGTGAGTCTAGTTGCTCACCTGCCTTGCTGATATGAGGCCACGGATGGTTCGCACAAGGACAGCGCAGGGTGAATGCCCTCGTGACATGGCGAGGACTGCCATGGGCTCCCTGCTCTGCTAGTTCCACGCACTGCAAATCCCTCCACCTTAACAGTAGCAGGATTTGGTAAACTAGTTTAGATGCTCCAGCGAACTAGCCAAAGTAGTTCAGGTGTACGCCTAGGTTTGTGCTGAGAAGTCGACAGCACTTGAGTTGAGGAGATGGGCCAACTCGCTCCGGCAGTGTCGGAAAACATGCACGCACAGAATTCAAGGCGCGCGTGTTGCTGGAATGAATTCCACGGTCCCCGCTTGGTATGGGGAAGGCGCTGGCTCACATTCTCCTCCAATTTGGCACTGCAACATTGACGGTGGCAGCTTCATTGCAAGATCATCGACCTAACGAAACCCTGGAACTCCTCCGCCCTTCCGTCTTGACTGACACTGACTGGCTCTGCAAAAGCCGTATATCGAGGTGCGGATTGCAACCGGCCGGCGTCATCAAATTCGCAGCCACTGTTCCTTTATGGGACACGCAGTGGTTCGGGACGAGAAGTACACCGCACCTTGACAGGTCAAGATCTTGGTTGTGCGCTGTCGCTTTGCGCCATCTGCCTTGCATGAGCGACGTTGAGATTCGTCAAGGCTCTGCAAACACAGGAATTGGATTTCCATTTCTGCGACTCTATCTTTTTGCATCGACATTCCTTGTTTTTTCACGACCTTGGCAATGGCGAGCACGCGGCTTGGATTGCACTCATGGTCGTATGACCACTCCCTGTGATGGTGCCGGGGCCAACAGCCAAATCATTTTCAACCGAGGAGGTGCTGGATCATTTGCCTTCCGACCTCATCTCTGCGCTTGCTGGAGCAGCTGGGAAAGACCCAACCTCTACTGCTGCACTGAATCGCTCCTTGGCAGCACGGAATGATCTCCCTGCTTTTGCTTCAAGTGCTCTATCGGACAATGATGCGAGTCAGGTGTAATTCATGGTGATTTGAAGAATTGGGAGCTGCCGCGTGGCGAAAGGGATGGCGGCTTGCAGGTCTCAAAATCCTTTGTGCACCACGACTCGGGCCCCCCGAGGTCAGAGCCGATCACCTGCAGAATGCTACCTCGCAAGAGCAAAAGGATCGCGCGTGAGAGCTTGAATGCTCAGAAGCAGTGTCGAAAAACAAAGTTGCCTTAGTTGGCGCACCTCGAAGTTGCTCAGCTTTCTCGTTCCACTCTGTGGGCTTATCGAGCGATGGAATGCAGTCTGAAGCAGAAGAGTGCGCAGCATAATATGGGGCTGCAAGCCTTTGCACGCCAGCGAGCCAGCTGCATATGGGCGACAGTGGCATGAGGAAGCGCCCGAGACAGCTATGAGGCTTTTGTTCGTCCCAAAGTAGGCGATCCGTTGCGATGTCATGCTGCTTCACCTCGCAGGTGAAAGCTCATGGCGGGCTTTGCCGGCAGGCTTGCAGACACGCTTCCACTAAAGGACGGCCCCAGCGGCGATTCGAACTTGGGAGCCAGTTCTGGGCAGCTCTTGCTATACACCCACGCAACTCTGCAGGAGCACTGGTGCCAGCAGACACCCAGGGAAGCTGCACAGGCCGACCTTTGGCGCAGAATTTGGCTGATCGGGACGGTTTCCGGATCTGAGGTCGCCCGCAGTCTTGCGCAACACCGGAAGCTGCAAGAAGCACTGGATTTGCTCGGTTCACTGCGAAGCGTGCATGTCCCAGCAACCAGGCATGCACTGGGATGGACTTTGCATGTACAGGCGTGGTGAAACAGTTCAGGCAGTTGATGCCATCACTTTCAACATCGCCATCAACTCCTGCTCCAAGGTTGCGATCTGCCATTGCAGGATTGCTAAAGGTTCTGCCTTGCCGAGCCATTCGATTTCTCGAAGGTCAAGCATTGGGTCCTCGCCGAGAAGTTCTATTCCGTAATGCGTGCAAGCTCCGTGCGTCCCACGGCGGTGACCTTGAACAGTGTGCCTCGTTGAAGAATGTTTCCGGCCTCGTGCCGATTGCAACAAATCGAATGCATGTCCAATGCGTACTGCGGAGGTGGTCAATGCCCACGAGCGGTCCGGCAATTGGCAAGCTGCATTGGGTCGCCTAATGAGCTTCCAGACTTTGGGCGTGAGCGCAGACGTGTCTTAGCGCAAGATCCTGTTCTGGTCTGCAGGAGTGTTTTTTTCAGCATAGCGAGGCTATCAGCTTCAACACTGCGATCACAGCGTGTGCTCGGGCGAAGCAATGGAGCTTTGCTTTGAGTATACTTCGTATCAATGAGGCCCAGAGCTTCAGACTTCGAAACTGTCTTCGAGTTTCAAAGGCATGATATTGCACTCCACGGTCAACAGGACCTCATGGAAGACAGCATTGGTTACAACGCTGCTGCGAGTGCATTTGAGAATCTGGGCACTGTGTAAGACAGCTGTCCCTCAGAAGCCTCACGGCTTGGGTTTTCGGGTCTGGTGCTTCGGAGCTTCAAAGTCACAAGTTTCCAAAGTAATTCAAGAGTCTGGAATATTCCAACAAAGCTCCCAAGACGAACCTTTAATGCCTCGGTGTCCCGATGCTTGAGTAGCTAGCCGCTCTTGGTCGTCATTCACGAGTGAGCAGCATAGATTCTTGTTCGATTTGAGTTTTCTGTGTCACGCATGCTCAAAATACGTCTCAGACAAAACCTGGCTCGTTCGTGCGCCCGTTTTGGTGTCGAGTTCTGCCCCGGCCCCAGGAAGGTGCAGCTCTGGCGCAACGTCCTCGACCTGCTTCAGTCAATGAAACTCTGCTGAAAACGCCCCCTACAAAGTGCGGAAAGAGAGTCAACACGATGTCTGCGTTTTGAGGCATGTGGTCCGTGCTGAAGCTGACCATTTTACCTTCAGTACGACTTTGTCTTCGCTTTCGGGAGCTGAGCTTTGGCAGACGGTTTTCGCTTGTTGGCAGGACATGCAGGCCCTTTGCAGCTCTAAGATTGATTCCTGTGTTAGCATCCTTCCATGCTCTGCACCGAAGCAGGTCCTCACTGACAACTTTGTCCTGAGCACCCCGGCTTTGATACCTCTGCTCTTTGCTTGTCTTGGGATCCCCGGTTGCTTGTATGATCTTTCGCGTCTGTTGGAGCAGGTGCCATTGTCAAAGCATGCGAAGCAAGTACCCAGTGGCGTTTGGCGATGCATTATCTGTCTGATCTGGAGGCATGTAGACCTGCAGTAATCAGGAAGTGCAGAGTCCAAACGACGATAGCAATCCGGTTTAACTGCGGTGGCAGGACAGGCAACTTCAGCCCGACGTCGCGCTTCTCAACAGCGCCATCAGCGCAGCTGCGAAAGCAGGTGAGTGGGAACAGGCATTCTCCCTGATCAGCTGCCTGGCAGAAGAAGAGCCTAGCACAGATGGAGCAAGGATGTAGCTGAGCAAGCCCAGTCCACAGACCCTAAAGCGATGTCCAACCCAGGCCTGAATGCTCTCCTGAGCTGCTTTTGACTGTTTTCTGATGGATTTGCAGTTATTTCATGTTGCGTTGTCCTCTGCGCTTCCCGTGGCGCTTGTGCTTGTCTTTGGCTTGCTTTCATGTAGCGGACTTTGGGGGACGGTGGTCCTTGCTGTTGCACGTGTGAATGCCTGTGTGGTTGTGTTACAACTGCAGATTCTGCCGTTGCGATTCTGCTTTTGCTGTTGTTGTGAAATCTAGTGCCACACAGTTGGATGTGGCTTTCAGTCCTTGTTCCCAGCGCGGCAAATTCATCTCCCATCTTCACTCGACGGTTGCAGAATCCGTTCCATCGATGGCCTTGCATATTCACGCACTTTATGCTGCAGCCAGTTTCATGATCCCTCAGAAAGTGTTTCGACCACAACCCCGCAGAAACAATTCTCTTTTCGAGTCAACGGCCTTTCACCTGGCCCCTTGTCCGGTCGACTCGATTTCGCATCATCAAGCAGAGGTCGTTCCAGCATCGAAGGCTTTCTCCACTGGTCCCTGTTGACCAAGCGCCGGCTGTTGGACTGTCTGCAACAGCCCTGTCAGATGGTCAAACAACAAATGTGCAAAATCTTCAATCTTGATCCCCACCACAGCGTCAAGCACAGGCTTTTCGGCCCTTGGATGACAATTCTCCTAGTCTCCCGGTTGATGCTGAACAACTGCCGCATAACAACCCTCAGTGTTCAAGAAATGTTTTCGTGACGGCAGCCTTCTGGTGTACAGACACAGCCTTTTGAAATGCATCTTCCCTCATCTGCACCAAGCAATAATTCGAACCAGGTCCCTTTTTATAAATGTCCCAGCGCTCAAGAGTCGGACTCCGTATGCCCTTCGAAGCCAAGGCTCTCTCCGGCATGCTTCTTTGGAGCCAGTGGCGTGGTGGAATGTACAGAGCGCCAGCCATCCCGTTTGCCACGCAAACCCAAAACCTTGGTGGGGTTGAGGATGTCATCACCTGGGGCGCTGCAGCCACCGCTTGAGAGACGGCCGCACCTCATGTTCCCCGTTTGATCCCCTAAGTTTTGGATGTGCTCAGACCGGCCTTGCTTTTCTGCATGAAGAACGAATGTTGGGTTGAGGTGAAAGAGCTGCGCAATGGAGAACAGCCATTGCACTGCTCAAGAGCATGAGGCGTGGCTCTTATTATGGCTTCTCTGAGCAGTGCATCACTCAGATTTGCGAATTCTGCTTGCTGAAGTGTCGCATTGCGTGAGGCATTGTCGAGCGCAGCCGAATGCGTGTGTTTGCAACGCGGTGCTGAGCTCTTGTGAAAAGAGCGGCCAGTGGGAGCAAGCTCTTCTGATGCTAGATGTCATGACTCTTGGATTCAATCGGCGCGCTTGACCGGCCTAGCCCACAAAAGCTTCTGCACAGGAATGCTTCGGAAATCTTGCCCGATGAGATTGCATACAACGCGACCATCAGTGCCTGCAGCCGTGCCTCGCCAAAAAAGACAGGTCAGTAGCGCGGGCGTCCGTTTGCCTCGTTCGATGCTGTACACTCTGAGGCACACACTGGCAAATGTCTTTGCACTTGCTCCATGTTATGAACAGCCGATCTGTCAGATGTGCGACCTTGTGGCATGGCAAGTCATGCTGCTCATATTCATGTCCAGTATTACCAGCCATCCTTGACACCTTTGACCGAGGACACGATATCATACAATGCTTGCATCACTGCATGTGAGCGTGGCGGTCGCTGGCAAGAAGCACTTGCTTGTTTGCACGTTCCTCACTCAGTCCACAGCTTTCATGAAAACCGCGATTTGACAAGACTGGCAGTCAAGGCCATGTCAGCACGGAGTATTTTGATCAACACTGTGAGCTACAATGCAGTCCCTTGGTTTGCCTATGCCGAGAATTGGGAGTTCCTTTGCATGGCTTAGGGTCTAGGACTGTGACGTTTGCAGTTCAGATTCCCGAATCGGACGTTTATTTGCAGATGCGTCAATCGGAGGGGAGCTCTATGCGTTGTGGGATCCTTAACGGAGCGGGGTCCAAGGGTGTTCCCAATTCTCCCCAGTCGAATCCCCTTCATGATATCTTTGACCTTCGGGCACATGGGAAAACTCAATCCCAAGGCGATTGCAGCGAGTGGAAGACAGCTTCGCTGGAAAGAAGCTTTGCATCTTCTTTGGAGCATGGAGTTATTTCGACTCTGTCCAGATGTCGCTTGTCGTCAAGTGAAGCTGCGCTGTCCTACCGAGTACCTGCTGACATCAAGCGTCAGGTTGTGTAATCTGTGAAGGTGGTAACCTACAATGCAGCACTTGCCGCTCTTGGAGATTCGCGAAGTTGGAAAACCCTTTGCGCACTGTTCCACGACATGCGCCAACATGTCATCCAACCAGAGACTTAGCTGCATGGTTTGGCCATGTTTTCCAGCAGTACATGACCAGTGTGTCTTACTGAAGCTAGCTCTGCTCAGGACCTCGTGACATTCAACACTTCTCTGAGTGTTTGCTTTCACTGGCAAACAACACTCTTGCTTTGGCACTTGATGGTTCAAGATCGAGTTTGGCCAGTTCCGACCTTAAATCGCGAAGAAGGGCGCTTTGCTTTACACTTACTCGCAACAGCTACATCGCCGATTTTCAAGGATCTTTTGACATACAACTCCTTATTGACTTCACTCCGACACCATCAGAGCTGGCAGACTGCGCTGTCTCTTCTTGGAGAGATGAAGCTAGCCGTCGCTTTGGTTCGCAGTGCAGTTTTGTGGCTTTGCATCGTGACGATGCTGCTTGAGATGCAAGACAAATTGTCTTTCATGTTAGTCGATTTCCGAGGTTTGCAAGCCGACGACAATTACCTTTGAAGCACTCGTCTCTTGTGGAATTCACAGCAACTTGGTGGACAGGATAGTGGTCCAACTGCAAGATTGTTTTGGACACTTTTCCCCTTAGGACAGCACCTTCCGAAGTACTTGGAGGCTGCCCAAAGGCAGATCATTTGTGAACTGCATGTTATGGCTAAGCTTTGACCTTGGCAATCGCTGAGACCGACGGATGGAAGGAAACGAGTCTCAAGATGGAAGCAACCGCAAAAATAATGTATCATGATTTTTGATGCCCGAAGTTGCAAACAGAAAACTTACCCTGTGCGACTGCGTGAATTCCTCGTTGCATGGCGGTTTGCGAACACGCAATCATCAGTACCTGTCGTCAACGTGTCCACAGCAATTCCTCCTTGTTGTCTTGCACTGTCGCTCGCAGCATTCATTCTCGAAATTGCTGATTTCACTCGGTATGCATCACAATCACACCGTGCATTTTTTGGGCTGCAACCATCCCCCGCAATCCCCCTGCAAGCAGTCGCAACTGTTTAGGCTCGCAGTTCTTCTTTGTTGTCAGGCCATTCCCTTCAGGGTTGACTCTGCGGTTTACGGACAAGCATGATATTTTGTCCCAACATGTGGGGAAAGGATGCTTTGTCCTGCAAACACACCAAACACACCAGAGGTTGCCATTCTGGAGATGTTTTCTGGTCTGTCTGTGGAACGGACAATGAGAACACACCTTGCAATCCAAGCCTTGTTGTACCCAAAAGCCAAATTTGGAAGCACCGTGGTGAGAACACAAGCAGTATCTCCAAAATTTGCGTGAGACTGCCGCAAGGGAGCAGAGAAAGCACAATTTCGAATTCGCCGAACAAAGCTGAAAAGCCTTCTCGCCGTTTCGCAGAAGGAGGAGTGTCGAATGCCTGTTAGAAAAACCGCGGAAGCATGTTGACTTTGTCGGCGAGGGTGTTGCGCACTCAGCGGACAAGGTGATTCGCGTTCTGGCTCGAGTCGGTCGTGTTCTTCGCGTCTACATGGCGAGCACCCACGGAGAAGCTTTGTTTACATTTGTCGCGTCCGCAGCGGACGATGCGGAAAGCGTTACAGGGAGTGTCGATGGTGTCCCGTGACTTGCCAGCTTTAGTGATATAACACTTACACAAGTCGAATGCATACTCCAGACATGGGTTCGTTATGCTTGGGCTTTTTAAAAAAACCTATTTAACGGAAAACATATAAATTATGATCTATTATTGATATTATATTGCTCCGAGAATAACCTTTTGAATATAATTTTTTATAAAATTTAGAATAAATATGAAATTTCTATATCGAAATATTTGAATTTCGGAGACTAAATAAATTGCGAAATAAAATAATTTAAAAAAAAAAAAAATAATTATAAAATATTCATGAATATTTCTATTATAAAAAATCGAAATTTCAAATTATATATATAATTTGAGAGGTTTGGGATACTATTAATAATTACTAATAATTTATAGTTATATAGATTTTATAAGTCGGGAATATATTCTCGATATTTTAAGGTAAATAATATTTTATTGATTCTGGAAATATCGGATTCTTTATATTAGAGTGATGTGGTCGATAAAAATCTAGTTTATGGGAATTATATAAAAACTTGTTGATATATGGAAAATCGTAGAAATTATAAATTTTATATTGAAGATAATATGATATTATTAAATCTATGAATTTAGAATTTTTTTGAATTTAAGAATAGTCAATTTAAAATATTCATAATAATAATCTTAGATATTTTATAATTTTTTTTTAATTGAATAGAACTAAT
>CAJNDV010036563.1:0-70369 GCA_905221635.1 Symbiodinium sp. CCMP2456
AGAATCCCATGATACTCGGACGCGAAAGTGTGTGACGTGGGCACCACGTCCTGCCAGGCTAAAGCCACCAGAGCCACAGTTTCTCTTTAGCCTGCCGCTGAGCGTCTACACAGGCGCTGCAAGCGGGCCGAGGGAAGAGCTGAAGCAGAGTCAGTGCATCCCAGTGCCGGGTTTTGAGACGTTGCAATGCCTCTGTGTGAAAATGAGAACTCCGAAGTTTTTGGGTCCCTGGATCGGGGTCATGAGCTGCGCATGAAAAACGGGAGCCTCTGCGACGAAGCGCAGGGCAGCAGAGTTGGAGAGCTGGTCGATGAGAACCCACGTCGAGAGACATTCCGAATTAGCAGAACGACCACGTTCCAAATGGAATAGATCAACCGAGGATCTCAACACTTCAGCAGTGATCTTTGCCAGCCGCGAGCAAGACACCTTTTAAGTGCGACACAACCCAGAAGCCCAGCTGCATGTCCAGGTTAAGGAGAATCCAACAGCGCAAGCAGGAGGAAAGACGTAGGTCCACGATTGAGTCTCAGAGTGAAAGCCGGGTTGCAAGCTCTTGTTGCTGACGGATTAGCATTGCATCCGGCAAGCTGGCGTTGGGAAAGGCCTCCGACGTCAAACTAGGCTGATGGCGCAAGTAGATTGAGAAACATGATGACTACATGGCCAGGCGGCATCGAGGGTCGAGGGAGAATGAGCCACTGTGGTTGAGGGCTTCTTGTCCTTCCGAGAGATTGTGAACAAAAGCAGGTCCGAAGCAGCTTGTCGATCTCACCTTCAAGTCCGGGCGTGGTGACAGCCGTCCGAAGCTTGGGCAGGCTCTTCTGTGAGACCGCTGTGGCTGCTGTAGCTGAGGCGAACACCTGTTAGTCTGTCAAGCATTATTATTATGGCATAATTTACCATCAGCATAGGTGCGGTAGAAGAGCTGAGCTCGGAGAGGAAGCCCGCCCTCAAGTCGAGAAGTTGCCTTGTAACACAACAAGACAAGACTTGTTGATTTTCTTCGTAGAACAACAGGAGTAAATAAACAAAGTGACATGACGTGGGGTCAAGCAGACAGGTGGGAGCTTTCACGGTCCCTGATTTCACACAGTCCGTTTCGGATGCCGTTCAGACGCTCAAGACCGGAAATGAAGTTGGACGACGACGTCTCACGAGCAGAAGCACTTCCACAAGCCAGGGTGCCTTTGCAAAATCTTGGTCCAAGGCTCGCCAAGTCCGCAGTCTCGGAGAGCGAATGGTGACGCGAGGAGATCCGAAACTTTTGCGCTTGAGTTTGAATCCTCGAAGCCAGACGCGCAAAGACTGCAGAGCACATCGATGTCGGAACGAGACGTCGGTGCCTTCGAAGACTCGAGGAGTCCTCCACGCCGATCCGCCGGAGCCGCGAGCCAAGATTTTGCCACATTCTCAGAGCCTCTTCCTAACATGAGGAAGGTTGCAGGGAATCGACTCGCGCATGACTGGCTGCATGGGCGTCCCTGGTGTTCGGTTCACACGACCACGTGACTGATCACGGTTTTCAGATGCAGGGCGTGCCATCTGTCGCACCATCATCCGCAGCAGGCCGGAGAAGTGAAGAGTGTTCAACGATCCACGAGAGCTGGACTGAAAGAAATGTTTATGCACCACTTGTTTGGACAAGGGCAACATTGGACACTTCCAATACATACACACTGCAAGATTCATCTTGGGGGCCGGGAGCCCATCTTAGATCTTGGAGTTTTGATGCACGGGCGTCTGCAGTGACATGTCCGTACAGCATGGACTTCACTACACTAGAGCGGCCATTATAAATTATAATGCTACACAAACAATTCAATCCGCCTTGGTGGCAGGTTACGGCGGCTACGGTACACCCTCCTCTGCTGCCCAGTCCCTGCGTCCTGCGCAGAGGACTTGACCGACGACCTTAAGTCCAGCCAGCTAGAAATCATTCTGGGAAGATCTGCTTGGCGGCCCGCGGCCCGCGGTCCTGTAGGCAACTGGATGAAGGTTCCTCTTTTGTTTCCCGAAGGATGTCGACTCAGACGGAACGGCTAGGCCCGCGACTGCCCACTTGGGCTCGTTCCGGGAACTGAGTTGAACTTGCAAGAGGCATGTCGCCGCCCGGCTCGCCGCGCTCTACAAGCCCTTTCGGCACGCGCGGCTCTCGGCTGTCCATCTCGAAAAAAACAGCAAGCCGAATCGCAATGCTTAAATACACTGCCGGACAACTGGACATGCTCTGCTGCTAATGGCTGTTATGCCTGAGGGGTTTAGACGCACGGATTGAGTAGGATGGGCACCACGATCACCGGTGCGCGCGTGGAAGATGGCTGCGTAGTATCGCTGCGATTTTTGTTCTGCCGTGCTTCGTTCCAATTCAGGGATGCCATGAGATCAAGAACAAAGCTAGCAGGGGCAGATCACCAAAAGCAAGTACTCGAACCAACAGAATATATAGGAATCGTCATGAGCTTATGTTTGCTTCTTGGGTACCAGTCCTTATTGTCATGACTCTGACTACGGCTCCTCTGTGTCAATTCTTATCACTCCTGCAGAGGCCAGGCTCTGCAGCATTCGCATGGCCGCCGCCGGCAAACCTCCAGCAGGTGTGCACCAGCAGGTTTATGAGTGTTTCAGGATGTTTCAGGCCTAAAGTAGCCGCCGGGGTAGGACATGAGTTCTGTACTCTGGAGTCGACATGTCGATGCTTCAGGTTTAACGACGCACGGCACGATTGCAAGACCGCTAGAAAGGCACAGCACCACAGACTTTTGGCTTTGATGCAGCGAAGCATTTACTAAACAGAACCCAGGAGCCTGAACGCGAACCCGAACAGCACGAGCACCAGACACTGATCCTGAGTTCACCTTAAACACTCCGGCCTTACGGTTACGACTTTGGCCCGTGATTCCACTGAAAGCTGCAACCAACGTCGAGCTCCCAACCTTTCTCAAGCCCGAAGCTTCCCAAGCACATCCAAGCACCACATCTCGAACCTCTCTGCGAGAAACCTTCCCTGAGCCCGAGCTACACAGCACCACTCAAAAAGTCATGTTGCTCTGATCACTCTCGTTTCAGGCTTTACCGGGCCGCAGCAGCTCCCCATACCGGGTGCACGGATCACAGTGTTCGGGAGAGCTTCCAGACAGTTTAACTTCTCTGTGCAGGTCGTTTCCGCTCCGCGGGCTGTGTCTCCAACGCAGGACGGGTCCACCTAAAAGCAATGTCCGCGCTCCGCACTGGCGCAGTTCGACCGGAGGCATCTCAGCAGCGGCCCCTTTCGCCTCCCCAGGCCTTGGGCGCCTTGGGATCGGCGCAACGATTGCGTATGAAATGCGAGATGCTCGCTTGGCGCAGGTGCTGACGGCAATGCGGCCGGCTTCCCCTCAGGCGAATGCGCCTGGCAGAGAACAATGACCCCGTGACGCTCCCACAATCTCAGGTAGCTTCATTTCCTGGGGCCGCATCAGCTCCTGTGGCTGCCTGACACCATGATGGATAGAATGTAAGGATGGAGTGTAAGACAAGAGGTTGACCGCCGGGCAGTTGCAGCTCCAGCAGCGCTGGCTAAAGGTTTCAGATATTATCAGATCCCTCAAGCTTCACCCGATACTCTGCTTCTTTTCTGACACACCGTACACACCAGCATAGCCAGAAAGTCCCTTTCACTTCCGTCCCTGCCCAGACTTTCCCACCTGGAGGTGAAGGTAGCTCAGTTCTTGGAGTGCGTTCTTTCGATGCCAGCACCCGTCATAGTCTGCAAGGCTCAATTCGCATGTCGACTGCCGCAGCAAGCTGTGGTGCGAATCTCATCGATCCAGGTGTCGCATTGACATGGCATGTTGCAAAGCTTGATTCTGAAAGCACCGGCGTGAGAAGAAGAGTACTGAAGCGGATAAGACCAAGGCGCCTCGATTGGTTTCGCCTGCCACCGCTACCACTGCCGTATCCATGTGAGCTGCATAGTTGGGTTCGGAGCTCAGAGCGTAGCTGGCCTTCGTGCGTGGATTGGAAGTGCGGTGCGGCTCAAAGTTTGAGCTTCGACAGCCAGTGGTAGCTGCACGAACCTTGAATGGGCATGGTGCGCTAAAGTGCGTCCTGCACCCCTTGAGTAGCGTGCAGCAGCCACTGGCTGCCCGTACCATGAGGCCGTGAGGCATGAACGCTGCGAATTGAAATGCCCATGCAAGACCGACTGCAGTTCCAATCTGTGATGGAGGCCCAAAATTGATTACCAGTCAAGCCCGGCCACAAAGAAGGCCGCATTTCAGCTTGCACAGGTTGCATGTTGGGCTGCAGCGCACCAAAGCCTTGACCTCAAAAGCTGAAATGTATGGACCCTGCACGATTCCAGGCAAATGCACCCGCCATGCCGAAATTAACTTCGGAGCATCATTGCGGAGAAATGCGGAGAATGCTCGAGCAACAGAGCTTCAAGCTCAGGCTTGCTTTTGACCGGGAAAGAAACCATTGGTCTGCTTGTGTAAGGCATCATAAATCTCCAGCCGGCCGATGAAGAAAATTGTATTGTATCTATCTCGAAGAAACTCTGGTACGAAGCAGGAAAATAGGATCACTCTACGGGACCGAAGCGGAGCTCTCTCGATCTAAATAGACCTGGGATGTATGGTGTTCTAAGAGCATGCACCAGCCTCGTCAGTATCTCGAGATCTGTTCGTAGGGCAGTTTGGGTTCCGCATGGAGAAGTTTTAGGCCCCGAGAAGACGACATTCATTTCGGGGTGCCATCTCGGAGATCCACGTGTAGTGTAGGAGATGCTGAAGGATCGGAAGGTGCTGAGATAGATCGGATTTGAGATCGCAAGCCAGTGAGGAAGTTTGAAGGTTGAAGGTTTCTTGGACAATATATGCCGATCAATTGGACGTGAACACCGGCGGTGATATTTGGTCCAGCAAAGTCCAAAACCTTGGACAGCTCGCCTCGCGACCCGCCTGACCCGCTCCATGAAGCTTTGCTCAGCGGCTTTGATGCACTGTTGCTTATCAGACCGCAGAGGCCATCGATGGGCGTCGTGTCTTTTAGAGACTACCGAAATCTCGCCTGGGTAGACTTAGCAGTTTTCCCGAAACGAAGGGGTCGGGAAGATCTGGAATGGAAGTTTCCCAAGTTCTCCCAATCTGTTTGAGCTTTAGAGGCCAGGAGGCATGCACTTGGATGAAACAAATTTCACACCTATCACGACTATGGCAGCCATTTCTCTTGCAGGTTCTCCTGTTGCTGCTTGCGATGCCAGTGGACGTGCATGCAGAACCCAGTCGCACTCAGCGTTTTCCAGTTGCGGGTGACGACAGTGACGGGCTAAAGGTTTTGGGGCGCAGTGGCAGCGCTCAGGCATGAAGCCAGCGATGTCATCGATGACGAGTTTGATCACGACGAACCCTGAAGCGGCGTGTCTGATGGTGCATCTTGTCGGCGCTGCCGGCGAGATGGAAATCACTACCACGCAGGCTGTTGTGACGAATACCGGCGCCGACGACGCGTGGGCACTCCAGATCATCGTTGGTATGATTGGCACCTGCCACCACCCCGATGGCAATCACTCATTCTGGCGGGTTCCTGCTCTCCTTTTACTTGATATTTTGATTTATTTCTTTTTGAATGCTTCTGTACATTTATCTAACGGTATAATTACGAAATACAATTATTCGAAATTGAAATTATTATATTATTGAATATATTATAATCAAGTTTATATATAAGCAAAAATTATTAGAATAGATTTATTATTGGGGGCTATATTGGATTTTCAAGCTCACTGAAATCATTTAATATCATGAGCTCTGAAAATGAATATTATTCTGGGAAAATAATTTATATCTATCTATAAATAATGATTTATTGGAAGTTGTCGGAATCTAGATATACATGAAGGATTATTTATTCGAGTCTTTGAATTGGTATATGGTAGATATATAGGTGGGTAATATAGAATCGAATTAATACGAATTAGAAGGCAAAAAAGGTTCATTATTTATTTAAATAATTATGATTTCGAAATATAACGATGAAGAGAATTTTTAAATATTTTATGAGACTTGATTATATGCCAAAAATTATATGAAAATTTCTATTTTCGTCTCTATTTTTAGAAATATTTATTAAAAATGAATTTTATTCATTAAAATTAATTAAATTTCTATATATAATTTCTATATAATTGATATTTTCTTAGCATAATATCGAATTCTATTATGTCTTCTCTATTAAAAAATATATTAGATAGAAATATTAGAGATCTCATAAAAATTTGATATAGATTTTATTTTTGTCAAAAAATTTTAAAATATTTCGCGAGTTCGTATAGAAGTAACTAGATAATTGATAATATTGATAAGGTCAAGCGATATTATATCGGAAAATTAAGAAGAAGTAAATATAATTTCTTCCCCTAAATATTGAAAAATATTCAAAATCTATTTTTATAATTAGAAGGTATTCTTATCGCTATTATTAGATTTCGGTTTAGTAATTATTAACTTAATAATTAAATTAAAGATAGATTCTTGGATATTTGAGACGATTCTTAAATTTGACTAGAAATTAATGATTTCCAATATCGCTGCTTATACGAAGATTCAAATTTTTGGCCCGTGCCGGACTCCTGGATATCTGCTACGATTCCTAAACTTTTTCAGAAATCGGCGATTACTAATATCCATTAATGATATAACCATACTACCCTAAACCCTTAATTAGCTTTAAACCCAGAGACAAGCAAACAATTTATTATTTCTATCTTTTATCGAGCCGGATAGTCAGGTTCGCACAGATAGAGCCCTAAAAAAAGACGAAGAGTTCGGCGAATTCTGGGTGGATTTGTGCCATTATATTTTTATTATTATGGGGATCTTTAATAAATGAGGGAAGCGATTATATATAGAATAGGGAGGGAATAGGATAAGAAAATTAATAGAGAGCGATCAGGAGCAGATCCAGAAATAATAATAGACTTTCAAATATAAATCAATTTCAAATATATATTTATAATATTCAAATCTAAATAACTATAATTTCCTTTCATATAGAAATAGATAGATAGGGGCAGAAAGATAGATAAATAGAATCAAAGAAATGCAGATAGATAAATGAAATAAAGGAGATGTACAGAGACAGATAGATATAGATAAATAAATATAAATAGACAGAGATATATAGACAGATATAGACAGACGAAAAGACGGACAGAGACCCGCAAAGAGAAACGCATAGTCACCTGCATTCAGATCGCGCGGCACCGGAGCTCGCGGAACCAAAATCCTGACGTGGTTCCTGTTGAAAGCCTCTTGCTTGCTTGTCTAACAGTCCTAAAATCGGGGACGTGTTTCTTATTGAAAATCTCTTGCATGACTATCTCCCGGAACTGATTTCGAAATTTTATGACCACGAGCATGCCTGCCAAAAATTTCGAAATTTTAATTTCGGGAGCATATCCCCCTAAAGCTACCAAAAATCTGAAATTTTAATGCCGCGAGATTTCCTAAAGCTACCAAAATTTAGAAGTGTCCCCGATATTAAAATTTCTGAAACGAGGTTTTCAAGAGGGTGCTTACCAAAAGACGATGGAAAAATGGAGGTGACCAGCAAGGCACCATTTTATTAGAGAATTATTAAGATATAATACAAATAAAATTTTTAGAGTATCAGAATTTCGAATATATTCAGAGCAAATCATTATATTTTTTTCATAGTGCAAGGATATTTGTTTTGAAGGAGCTAGAAGCAATCAAAATTGGCGCGCTGCGAAGCGAATTTATATTTTATAATAGCGCCAATTCTGACCCATGAGCCTCTCTCCTGCAGGAGGATCCTCCGCTCACGTTGTTATGTGCGGTGGCGGGGAGGAGGCGACGAATCATGGAAATTGCTGCATATATACAGTCCGATTATGAAAAAGCACGGGCTACATTGCGCTGGGAACTGAAGGTATTCATAGTGCAGCGACATTTTTCCCGAAAGAGTTGGAAGAAATCAAAAATTGGCGCGCTGCGAAATGAAATTAGATTTTACGGAACAGTGCCAGTTCTGACCCGTAGGCCTGTCTCCCGTAGAACGATCTTCCGCTCACGTTATTATATGCCAACCTCCAATTGCCAACTGTCCCGCTCAGGTTCAATATCCTGGCTCAGCCACTCATTATATAGAAGCCACAGACAACTGATAGGCGGAAGTGGGCGGGAGAAGAGGAAGTTGCACCAATATAATCTGATCATTATCGATAGAAATATGGGCTATTTAAGAATCTTTCCATCTTCCTTTTATCTGGATATGGCCAAGGCTCTGGATGCACTGCTGGTATTCCGTGACGCCTCCTCGCCTCAACGGATAAGGCAAGAAATCCGGAGGATTGAAGCCAGTGAAGCGCATCAGGCAGCCAGACTCCCCGCGGAAAGCAGCCACCGAGTGAGGGTACGGAAGGGAGCCCGGGCGTTCCCGGTCTAAAAAAAAAGAAATAGCTGCCACGAGACCTGGCTCTCTTAAAAAGAGAGATTATTATAGACCATAAAAAACCATTGAATTAATGATGATAGTAATAATAAAGCCTTCTTCCGGGAAGAAATAGAGGTGCCCAATCGTTAAAGAAAGCTCTATAGTCCGCAGGAAGAAAGTCGATCCCCAAAATATAGATATTATAAGATCGAGATATCCGTCCTTGTAGGCCGCGCCAGCCATGGCCCTGGCCCCCAACCACGTCATTGAATTGGTCCTCTGGGTCAGATGGACCCGTTGCCAATTTCAGAGAAATAGTTGAGAAGTCAAAAAATGGGGCTTGCAGCACGGGAAGTCCAGCCCGCCAATATCACTGCATCATCTTCCTGGTGAAGGTAATTGATATACTCTGCAAGCTCATCATCCAGTTCAGCCATTATCCGAGGCAGCCTGTCCCATTGGGCGTGCAAGTCTTGAAATAGAACCGTCGACGCATTCTCATACGACCGTCTGATTTTGACCGTGATCCCCAAGAATCGCACGTGCTCATTACGCTTCAAGTTTCCTCGACACACCATCGGAGAAGCTCTACTTGCTTATAGTCCTCAGGCTCACGGGGATCAGGCCAGACGCGAGGGAGAGGATGGTGATGCTCACTCTATTAAATCTTATAGAAGGAGATCAGCGAGTCGATAATGTAGAAGAACCGCTTGCCGAGCTCGGCCATGTTCTGTGCTCGCCGGCCGGCGAAGCTCGGATAGGAATGTCGTCATTTCCAGCTTGTAGGAGAGAACATCTTTCTAGTGCCAATGAAAGGTCGGATAGGGTCCGGGACGATGTCTCATGATATCATCTCCCCCTGACATCACAGCCGATATGGTATGCGTGATGTAGGAGCCAAATCAGGTGCTCCGTTTCTTTCCCTGCATCCATGTTGCCTAGGGCGGTCGCGCCCTGAGATATTGCCCAGCTCACTGCAACTTGTTGCTGCAAGCCCTTGGTAGCTCCCTGTAGCTGGTGATGAAGAAATTGCTCAAGACTGAGAGGGAGCGAGCCAAAGGGCTCGGAGTAGAGGGAATTGAGCTCATCATAGATCCCCGACAAAGTGCCCAGGGATACTCCGAGAACTCATCCTCCTCTTCTTCCACAGGAGCATCAAGATGAGAGTGGCCGTCGCACTGCGGGCGGTGGAGGACTGCATGGAGCGAGACGGAGTTGTGCAGAACGTATAGCCATGACTCCCTAGGGCTTCCATGGCAGAATGTCGAAAATCTCGAATGATACCACTTCTCCGTGGAGAGCTTTGATTTCCGGGAGGCTCCAAAAGTACGAGTTGTAGGGGTGTTCGAGGGAGGCGAATCGCCCCCTGCAGTTTGCCTCGACAAGGTCCCTGGCTACGCTTTCTTGGCGCGCTGGCCTGTCTCTCCATCACTTTCAAGTGCTGCCTCAGTTTCGGTATCTCGAAGCTTGGTCGCCCCATCGACCCAGTTGCCTTGCCAGTCAAAGTAGCCCGCGCACCGGCCAATAAGGAAGGTGATTCGAGAGGGAGACCAATAAGATCATATCAAGTCTCCATCCGCTTCTACCTCATCCAGTCTGATTTTTTTCCTGCTTCGGTCCATAGGTCCTACCGGTCCCCCGCCACGTCATAATTCAGCGGAGGTTATATGGAGATTCCTTTCAGGACGGTCGGCTTTATCAAAAAAGAATTCCATAGAAACGTTCTCCAAAAGACGGAGAGTGCCGCCACTTACAGACGCATGCCTCCCCATTGGATCTCGTGCAAGAAAGGGAGCAGCACCGAAAGTTCCCCCCGACACGGAAACGGGTAAATTGGCCACATGAGCTCATTTATTTCCTTTGTAGAAATTCTCGCCCGTGATCGGGACCGGGAGGATCAAGAACTTTTCCTTGCCTTCGGAGGCCATCGAGCAGCCGCCCCCTGTGGGCAATACAACTAATTTCCAGAGATTTCAGAGGACAGGTCTGTCTTTGTGATGGCCAGAAGCGAGGCGAACACCAATACTTCCTGCAAAATAGAATAGATTGGCCTACGGAACGCGGCTGGGAAGGCGACCTTTCCGGTCCAGTGCCTCAAGCAGTGCTCTGGCATGGTGCGGTTGACAAGGATGCTCAACCTCATTTCTGGGCAAGCCCAGAAGCTTGCAGGCCTCGATAAACTTTTATATGGTGAGGCGAGGGCTGGCCGGCGTCGCTTTCGATCTCGAGGTGCCTGATCTCATTGTAGTTGTCCAAGTACGGCCCCGTCATTGCTCCGCTGGACGCTAGCTCCGGGGGGTTGGATTCGGACCGGTTGACACCGGAAAGGTCCCCATGGGCTGGACCAGTGCCGTGACCCTCATCCAGCCTACTATGAAGGGCCGGCCTGAGCATCATATTGGGCGACCCCCCCCGGGGCGTCCCCCCACATCTTCTGAGCGAAGCTGGATATCGGGCCCAGTCCATCGGTATGCGGAACAAGTTGAAAGCCGAAGCAGGTCCTCCGAATCCAGGACCAAGTAGGAATTTTTGTCCACAAGAAGGCGGTAAGTTGACCGATATAGGGGAGCTTGTCTTGGGCCTCCGGCAAAAGTCTTATGGCATCGTTGGCGACCCGTGGCGTATCTTTATCTTTGACTGATATAAATATTCTTCGGTCATAGCCGGATTTCATTATCTTGTGCTATTCTTGCTCCGACGCTCTCACCTTCGACCCTCGGTGCCTGTCTAGGAGCTCCATCTCCGGGAGAAGATATGCACGAGAGCGATCCAAAGCATCCCGGAGCTTTGTCGGGGAGGTAGTCCCATAGGTCGACTACCGCCGCGGACCCAACCTTGGGCCAGGCCTTGAGCCAGATAACCATTATAGTCGATCTTCTTGGAACCTAGCTTTATATTTCCCTTGTCCTTATCTCCTTTTAGATCCCCCTTCGACTCGTAATTATTGTCTCCCTTAGGGAAAGTCCTTCTTTTATTTGCAGGCGCCGTATCTGGAGCTCGCCTGCCCTTTCCTTCGAGATCATCTTCGTTTCGTTCCGGCCTAGAAGGCTGGGACCCTCTGTGTCTGCAACCGCCATTATTCTGGAATAGCTCCTGAGTTTTTAGACTCTGTGCGAGCACGTCCGTGGTCAACTGGTAACGACCTGCTTTGGCGGAGTGGTGGCTGCTTCGGGGTCATTATGGCGAGGATCTAATTCGTCATCCCCGGCGGAATTCGGCTCGCTATTGATAATATCATTAACGACCCCCACTCCTTGGCGACCATCACCTATATCTTCTACAATAATCTAGAAACCATTCGCCCGGCCTTCGCTAGGCGATTCCTCCAGAACAAGATCTTCCCGAAAAAGCTAGCTATCTGTAGAAGAGGCATCCGATCCCAACTCGCCGGATCCATAATCCATCTTTACGCCTGCTCCGAAAGGACCTATATCTTTTGAAATCTCCTTTCGATTCGTATCTTTATTTATTTTCGAATTCCATATCTCTGTATCTATTCTTTCTCTCTTTTTCTTCTTCCTTTACTGTCCCATTAAGAAGGTATTATCTACGAAATATATTTAGGAGTCCAATATCTCCGAAATAAATAAATTAAAGTCGAATCATATTCTAGTTCGAGCTTGAGCCTCAGAAATTAGTATAATTTTAAAAATCGATTACATATTATATAAATATCTTATATTAAATTTAATTATGTTACTGTTAATTTTTACTTTATTATATTTATAAATAAAAAAAATTAAGAATTCTAATATATTTTATCTAAATCAATTATAATATATTACTTATTTAATCTAAAATCATTCATATTTCTCATATCATAAATATTTTATCATATATATATCGTAATTATTTATTAATATGATCATCTACCCAGAAATTTCTGACTATATATATATATATATAATTTTTTTTCTACAGAAGACGCAAATAACTTATATGACCGAAATATCAATTATGCATGAGATACAGAAAATCATTAAATACTAAAATAAATATTTTCTATCACCATTTTCTATGAATCTATAATTCCAATTTTAATAGTCGCATATAATGATTAATATTATCAGATTTCATTTTATTATTTATTATCTTATTCTTCTCTCGAAGATAATTATTTTAATTGAATTTCTATTTTTCATTTTAGATTATATTAAATAGATTATCTCTATATAGTTATTATATGTGCCTGCCGGAACAAAAACGTTAATTCTTTTTCGTGGATATGAGCGTTGGCTTCGCTGATTGAGAATCGATATCAATCGATTTCGCAAGCATCGGCAGGTACCCTCTTCAATAGTATCTAAGAAGAGGCATCCCGAGGTCCAGGCCAAGCAGGATGTAAGCCATTCATGAATCGATGATTCATCTACAAGTCTTCAGCGATATGAACATACGAGTAGAATCATTGCCACTTCCGCCGATACTTTATTTCAGAATTGCAGCAAGTGAAAACTTAAATGTGCGTTGGCCAGAAAATTCTCCAAGTTCTGGAGACCGCTGGTCAGTTCTCAGGCGCTGTCAACCACAGCATCTATGTCACCTCAGGCCCAGCGTGGTAACAAACGAAAATAGATGACTTCTCCAGAATTGCGCAGCACTACGGCAGCTGCTGGAAGCGGTTCATCAGGTAGCAAAACTCCCAGAGAAGTGCCACCTCGGTCGAGACCAAGGACCACAAAGGGAATGGCCAAGGCCGCTCTCAGGCTCTTGGGCTGCTGGCTGCTGGGGCGGACAAGTCCAAGGAGAATCCCATGGTGGCCAAATTTGCGACCTCGTTTGTGCATGTCCCACAGGAACCAGGCGGTGGGGCTACAAAGAGTATCAGCTGGATTGTGTTTAAGCTGAGATCAGACCTGCCGAGGTCAAGGCGATTAGCATAGCCGAGGCAAAAGAGATCAGGGCCTCAACTCTGGAATGGCAGAGACTGCTAAGGGCTAAGAGGACTGCAACTCGTGACTCCATTGCTGCTTGGGTCACCTCTCGTGTAGAGCCCGGCTCGCAGAAGCACTCAGAACGTGCAGGCGAGACTCCATGTAATCATCTCCGCTGTGCAGCAGGATAAAACAAGCGATGACGAAGGACCACCTGATCTCGCGCAGGTGTACTTAGCAGCAACCAGGCCCGCGAAGAATTCAAAAGCAATTACATGCATCTGTCGCATTGCTATGGGTGCTCGGCACCTGACATGTGGCAGGCCATCTGGGGCAGGAAGTCGTATCCCCAAACAACCTGTGATGCACCGTAAGCTAACAAGCGCTTCTTCCACACACCCAAAGGAGCAAGGGAACGCCTACCCCCCGCTCCAGCTGTCTTTCTCTCCGTCTCACACCCTCATCTGCTTCTGTTATATAAGTTGTACTGCTAGCACCGCGCAGCATGCCTTCGGCAGAATAGGCTTGGACAGCATGATGACTGGTGTAATCACCACGACATAGATCGCCTCGCATGCATTTTGAGGGCAGTCTCCGGTTTCAGTGCGTTGGACAGACTCCATGCTTCAGGGCGGCCATCTTGTCCACCAGCTCCATGTTTGCTGTGAGCGCACCCTCCCCTGTTTGACACTACTCGAAACAACCGAGTCTGGCAAAGAGCCTGCGCTGTATATCCAATTCAAAATCCTGTCTCTGATGTAAGCACCTTGAGAGCGGCGAAGTCAAGCTTCTAATGTCATTGCACCGACTCAATGATTCAAGTCGTACAATGCTCTGTGACAGGTCAAGCACGTGGACTGCAGTTTTCCCGCCCGAGACAATCGGCTCACATGTGCTGTCGAGAGGAGGATGCTCAATACTCTTCTTAGCCGAAACCTCCGTACATGTCTGAGGCCCATGGCCTCGTCGTCTCGAAGGCACATCTGCGCGCACTCTACAGGGCTCTACCGGCAGGCCACCAGATTAGGGGGAAACTCACACCATAGAACCATTGTCTATGCCTTCAAGTCGCGAAAATTGGAGGCTCGTCCCCAGTAGTATAGCAAACAATTCAGTGCGTGAGAACTCACGGGCCCCTACCTGAGTGCAAGACAGCTGTCAAGCGGCCGCCGAGGCACAAATCTAGTGCTTTTCCGATTTAGCTTCAGGCTGAAAGCGCTCCAGCAGGTAGTTGAACTCCCAGAGTAAGGCGACCTAAGCGGAGCAACAATGCCATGCAGAAGCAGAAGCATTTCCAGCAAGAGACACTGTGCAACATGTAATGCAGCTCGGACGATGACTGCCGGGGCAGACAGGTCCAGGGAGAATCCCATGGTCGCCAAGTTGGCGACCTGCTGAAACATGGACATCCTGGGTCTCTGCAATGAACTTTACCGAGCTTCCGACGATCAACATTGCTGAGGCAAAGGAAATAAACGCCTCAAGTTGCTGGCGAGATTGTCAACGGCTATCAGCGAAGCACCGGAAGCGTTGTTGTCCCGTTTGCACTCAAGTTGTTTTGCACCTGTGCTTAGGATCCGGTTCAACCAAGATTCCATCCATTCCTCCCCGCCGCTGTGCAACAGGATGAAGCAAGCAATCACGAAGGACCACCTGGAAAGTCGACAGGCTTGTGAGAAGCACCCTTATCTTGTTGAAAATGCTGCTGCAACGCTTGCCACCAACCTGTGCATGCGCCTTACTGAAGTCCCGGCATATGACACGCCATTTGGGGCAGAAAATCATATCCCCAGACCACCTGACACGGGTTCGACCAGCGACAAGTGCTGAGACCGGTGAAAGCAGCAGGCACTGCCAACTTTCCGGAATATGAGCACATGTCGGTCTGCCGTCAGAAGACCTTTAAAGCTGTCAGGCAGCAAGGTTCGCAAAGCTGAGATCTTGTTCAATCAGTTTGCTGGCAGAATGCACCTGACATACCGGGCCTTCGGTAGAATGGGCTTGGACACCATGATGAGGGGTGTGATGATGGCAACATAGATCGCCTCGGCTGCGCCGACGGGCAATAGTTCACGGACCCAACAAGGGCATAAGAGCTTTGGGCACAAGCATGAGTGCACCAAGCTGAGGCCAGTCTGAGTCCAGAACGATCTTGTCAAGGAGCTCCATGAGGGCAAGAGGGCGGCAAGGCAACCCAGTCAACAATGTGTACCGATCCCGACAAGTGCTGGATGTCCTCGTGTCCTCATGTTCAGACACTAAGGTATTGCTTCTTGCTCTCAGAGCCCAACCCTTCCGACATGCCGTGGGGGGTCTCCTATTTTCTGGATGCATGCCACATGCCTAAAGCGATCATGGAAGCAGCGATTCTTTTTCCAGGCCGTGCATTCGGAAGAATCCGAGAGCTGCTTCAGGGCGAGTTCATACCGTGCTCAGACTTCTGTTGTCGAACATGGGCCGTGAGGACAAGAAGTGAGTCTACGAAGCAGTGACGGGCTTTATTATCTGGCTTAGCATTCTTTAGCCTATGGGGCAGGCTTCGACACAAATGTGTATGCATCCCCAGACGCGTCCATGACATGTGCCTCAGGTGAATGGGTAATGTCCGAGTCTATGCCTTCATGCGGCCCTGGAACCTGGCCGTGCCACATGCAACGAGCATGAATCTTCCGGACTTGCTTGCGTTTGCAATTCTCAGGACTTTGATGGGAGGCCTCTGCTTGACTTCGTCGGGGGATAACGGCTGTCCTTCTTCCCAGGTGTTTTCGTCCTGGAAAAGTCTGCCGTCTACCGTATGGAGACATTTCGCACGAGCAGGCCGGCCCAGTCCTGAATGTAGAGACACTCCTTGGCGTACATGATCTGCTGCTCGTGGCGTTTGCCTCAGCGAACAAGCCAGCTCGGCGAGTGGACTTTGACGTTGCAGCTTCCAGGGCGACAACTCGAGTTTGGATCCACCGGCACTGCCTCAGCGGACCTCGGCCCGGTTGCAGCGGGAGAGAGAGAGAGAGAGAGAGCGTCGGTTCAGGCAGTAAGCTTTCGGCTCAAGGTCAATGCCGGCAGAAGAGAACACGTTCAGAACCTACAAGAGGGCTTGGAGAGCTGATGCTTCCGTGCGATCTGGGACCTGATGCGGCCTTACGCTCATCCTTTCCCTCATAGAAGACGTGAATCAGGCTGGAAACCTGCACGGATTCTGCGCAGAGGACGGCCGTGGTGATGCAAGACTTGAATAGCACGAGGTGAAACAAGTCTGCACCTGAGCATCTAGACCGCCACTGCGAGAGTACTCTGACAAATTCCAGCAGGCAACGGAAAAGTGGACCTGGACAACAGAAAATGCATCACAGTACCAGTACCAAACATGTCCCGCCGCACCTTTCCCTGCTTCTGGCAAACTCGCTTGATGTCCAAGTCCTGATGTCAGTCTGCGTGTCAGCGTCCAAATGATGACAGCTTCCGTTTCAGGCAAGAGTCCTTGGCAACTATCTCACGCCTGCACGCACAGCCACTCGCATCCAGGCCATTGACATGGCCCATGCCACAGATAAGAGCTCTGAGCTCTGGGCCTCTTGAGAATCTTCTTTGGCAGGGCCTTCAGCTGCCGGATGTACCTCACAGGACGAAGGACGACGGACTTCTCGGCTCGGGCCGGCAGGGGGCACTCAACGTCGTCTGGATGCTCGCCCCAGTCGGCCACCCGTGCCTTGCGTCTCTCGGCTGTGCGTTCCACAAAGATTTGCCGTGGGGGGAGTGCCACGTTGTCTCAGCTCCAGACGACGCAGGGTCCTGGATCTGGGCGCCACATTGCAAAGGCGCTTTGTCGAAGGGGCTACGCAGACGCTGAAGCAGCTTCTGTTCAAGCACGCATTTGTGGAAGCGGTGCTGCGCCGCCCTCAGACATCACAGGGAAGCGCTGCTGTATCAGGCTCTTTTCTGTGCACTTGTCCAGCACTTGCGGCGGACGTCCTAACCTACTCGTTAAACCATATCAACATTTTGTGCACGGGTTTTCTTCTGACTAAACTACAGGCTTGCGCATATTGTCAATGCATGTATTTGTTGCCATCGCTTTCATTCGCTTTCCACACTGCATTCCACAGCATCAAGAAAGAGGGAGGCTGGACGTGTCTACCGCCGCACTGGCTCCTGCGCTGAGTGTTGGGGCCATTGTGCGGACATCGTGCGATCAAACACAGACATAGTTGTGAAGACAGCATGCTCAACAGCAAGGTGTCGCTCTGGACGAAGAACGAGTCCTTCATGGAGAAGCCTGCGCCGGCAGCACCTGGCGTCCGGCAATCGTTCCAGCAGAAGCGCAGCTAGAACATCTTTTTCTCTCCAGTCTCCAGTCTCTGACGGAAACACAATTTCCAGCGCAGCTTCCGATGAGTCTCTAGTAGCCGTGCGCAATGGCTGAAATGGGGTCGAAGGCGAAACCCCTCCTCCGAATGCTCCACCTTTCGCGGCAGTCCCACCTGAAAACATGGAGAGTCAGGCAGTCAGGGGCAGAATCACCGCTTCATCGTGACCACGCCTCCCATCGCCCCAAGGCCGCCAAGACCCCCGAGGCCAGCTCCTGGCTCTCTCGTAAGAGGAACTTTGAAGCACTCACGAATGCCATCACGGCATGGAGCTTGTAGCGAGTGCCTCCCAGGATGTTGCCCAGGCCACCGCCGAAGCTGTCGAGAGCTTCCTACACACAACTCATGCTAGTGCTATCTAGAAGAGTACTCGTGTACATTGCGTTTCCGCCCAACAACGATGCCTCCCCGCGGATGATGGGCTGAGACTCTACGCCACTCAGATACCTGACCGACACCTACTGATGCACATCCGTCGCCTATTTTGAAACCTCCACCTGCTAAAGATGCCCTGATCCACAGCATTTCGCTGATCGCATGAAGTGCCGAGGATGGCGCTTCTGATCCATCCACTCTACCATTTTCCTGTAGATATCAGCCTGTACAACAGAGTAACGTGCAATTGAAAGGACTGACCCAAAGACCTTGCACTGTGCCCGCCTCGGTCAAGTGCCTACGAGCAAACTCTCTTGGACGGCCTGTAAAGCCGCCAGCCTCACGGCTGCACAATGGAAAAGGGTCCCTTGCCTGAGTGACAAATTGGCCTCGCAAAGCTCAACAAAGTCTGCCAACCTGTCAGAAACCGACGCAGGCCATGGCATGGCACTGGGCAGTGCTTTAGTTGCATCCAAGTCGCCGCTCGGCAACCATTGCTGGGTCTCCGTCTGTGACGTGACCTGGTCGCATCGCGCATGACTTGCAGCACGCTGCACCGCCAGTCAATCTCACAGTCACATCGAGTCACATCTGTCAAGGGTCTGGCCGAGGTGTTGGACCAAAGGCGGCAAGCGGGTGGACTCTGTGACATAGAAGGGGGTGTCGGTGACCAGCCCCTGACACGCTTGCAGGGTGTCAGTCTGTGCAGCGACAGGTTGTGACTTCTTCCGGCTCTGCTAGCGTACACTGGCGTTGCAGGAACTGCCTCGTAGATCACTCGAGGGTTGCAGTCAATCACCGAATGCATGACCTACAGCTCCATGGTAGAGCATAGGCAGCCCAACACGCGCGTCAGCAACATCTCTCGAGAAGCTCGCAATTCCCAAGGAAGCCGTGAAAAGTTGTGCAAGCTCTTCGTCCTTCAAAGAACACACGAGAGAGAACCAGAGAGAGAGGCGAGAGAGAGAGAGGGACAGAGCAGAGAGACCGACTCCTTTAGCTGGTCCGCCACGACGACATTGAGCAGCTTCTCGGCATTGATCTTCTGCGTCAGCGTCACGACCTTCTGCAGGGTATGTGGCACGCCGTTCCACCGCAAAAAAAGCACAGGTTCGGAAAAGAGCATTTTACACCCTACCTTAACCTGCCACAGACTGAAGTTGCTTCTTCCCGTGGCAGGACATTGAGAAGGCCCGGGAACCATCTGTCGGAATGAAGAAGACGAGAACTCCGCGAGACTCTTCTTCAGCACAGACAAAGGACAGACGTGCCGCTCTCTTTCTTTTCCCCCGCCCCCGTGCTCAAGGCGCCCCGCATGTGGTGCCGCTCTCTCTCAATCTCCGTGTCTCTTTATCGCGTGCTGGAAGTCTGGGTAGGACAGCCGTGGCCTCATTGCAGTAGGTCTGGTTCCCGTCGCAGCCGCCGGCCACGACGATAGTGAGCCCGCGCCTAACTCCAGAGCTCATCGGGCTGAGGTGGACACAAGCAGCAAGCACTTCTACGGACTTAGCTTCGTACAGGCGCTGGACGGCGGATGGCTTCCTGGCCTGGCGCCACTCGCTCCAGAGGTTCCCAGCCATGCCACCGGGCCACCACGAGAAGCCGGCCCCTTCGAAGAGCAGCCCCGAGAGGAAGTCCAGCTGCCCCTTTATCGGCCTGGAAGACACGCTGTCACTTCGAACTTGCTGTGGTGACTGTATCTAGGTCTTAGGCCGGATATCTGCTGGGAAAATCAGCAACTTGTCCTTCGAAAGTCCAAAGAGAGGCGCAAATCCAATCTCCGAAGCGCGCTTTGCAAGCACCTTGGGTCTCTGAAGGCGCCTCTGTCTCTGCATAATGGCCTGCGCAGAAAGAGAGCAGCTGCGAAAGCATTCTTGTTCGGCCATGGCCACCTCATCGAGCGTCTTTCTAAACGATGGATTCGGCGGCTTCAGGATCTTGGTTCGAAGCTGATACAGACGGCGATCGCTCCACGGTCGCCGAGGCTCCAGCGGCATCATCCGGCAGCACAGAAACGCCAAGGTCCTGGCCAATGTGCTGAAGCAAGTGGCAAAGTGCAATCCAATTATGCAGAACATTGCAGTTCCAAGCATTCGATCCTCGAAGTTCGAGATTTGATCATCTGACAAATCGTACCTAAGCATGAAACGCGCATCGGACATCTCACACGAGCCCCAAGATGTGCCTCAGCATCGTAGCTGATTCTGGTTTAGGCCCAAACGTCGGGTATAGCAGAACCCGGCGTGCCGGCATCACCCGCGTCATGGGATGCCTTTGCAACTTGGTCGAATATGCAACAACCTTGTTGAAGACTCCCCGTAGAGCATCCGTTGAAACTTGTGCAGGACCCGAGCACGTGGCATCAAGGCGTTGATTTCGAAGACAAACATCAGGTCAATGGGCTCCGCAAAGTAGTTTGATGACAAACTGGGCAGCAGACTTTCCGGTCAGTTTTAAGCACTCGCCATGAGCCCTACCTGTGCCCAGAGTTGCGAAGGCATCCGCTACGGTCCATCCGATAGAGCCTTGTAACGGCTCTCCGTACTCAAAAGCCACAACTCCAGCACCTAAGGCGCACACGTCTTCTGCTCATCACGGGCCGCGAGCCACACATCGACTGAGCTGTTGGTCACATACCTACACGCGACGGACAGGACGGAGTATGTATCTACCAGGTAAGTGTGTGCGTGAATGCTCAAGGCCTATAGCCTAGCCTCGCGCCAACGAATCTAATGCTGTCTTCCAGGGTACTGTCGAAGGCTCCGAGCGTGTGTGGCTCCAGCATATTGATTTGGTGCAGCCTCATTGTCGCACCACAAGCCTTGCTGGTGTGTACAGTGCTAAAAGCAAGGTTCGTTGAATTATTGAACTCGCCTTTGTCTCAGCCATCTGAGCACTGAGAGAACTCAGCTGACCCTGCATTTTGAAACTGCGGGTCGGGTCGAAGCCTGGATATCACCGAAGCCAACCCAGAAGGATACTCTTCTGTACAAGCAGCCCCTGGGCCACCGCTTTTGGTCGAAAGGTGCCCTTCTTCCCTTCTTCGCTACAGCTAAGTGGGCAACAAGATTCCCTTCTTCCATTTGCAAATCCTGGCGCAACACCAGGTCCTTCTTCCCTCCCTCTTCCTCTCCGACCCCCTGGTAGGGAGGCACGTTCTTGCTTCCCGGCTAGCTCGTCGTCGGCGAATTTCGCTCGCGAGTTAAAGCTGACTCTTCACACAACCCAAGTGGCTGGCGTCTGAGTCAGTAGTACAGTGCAGTTTACTCTTTCACCAGGCTTGAGGGCAGCAAAAACACTCTCGCTCTCCTTCAGCACAGACAAAATCAGACAAAGAAAAGCTGCGAGTTCAGCCTTTCCCGCACGTTATCGCTCTCGCTCTCTCCCTCTCTCTCTCTCTCTCTCGCTCCCTCTCTCTTGCTGTGCTCCCTGTCTGTGTGGTGTGCGCGTTTATCTCCGTGTGTGGGCGTAAGGAGGGGACGAAGGTGAATCCTCGGCTACCACGACTCACTATGCTCCACCACATGCTCCATCTTCGGATCTGAGACTCCTGTACAAACCCTACAAAGCAGGTTGCCTCGTCCAGAACGGCAAACACCAAGAACGCGTGCGGCACGCACATGGAGATCGCTCCTCGCGCACGCAAAAAATCATTTAGACTTCGCTGCTGTGTTTTCTAGTGTTCCAGAAAGCGAAGAACACCGAAAGATCTGCCATGCTGTTGCTGCTAATATGGCAACAAAATGCTGGAAGGTCTAGACTGGGGCATTGCATCGACCCAAAGAGACTTGCATCGGGCCATGCCGATGAAGATTGGGATTCTCAGCACACCCGGCAAGCTCTAACCATCTCGAAGACGCATCGAACAGTCTCGAGAGCCCTGAAATAGAAATCATCATGCTTGCGGGCGGCAGCTACTGTTATCAAGTATCCACGGCTTCACACGTAAATGCGCCCATGTGCTGCACATCACGTTTGCATGAATGTGCGTCCAACACCGTACAGGGCACCATTGCGGGAACGGCCTCAAATCCCATAACCCCCCAAACTCGCAAGTCGTCCTGATGGTAGAAATGATAGAACAGGACCGTGGTGAAATGAACCGGCACGGAGTCCCGGTGTCTGAAGAGGGCAAAGCCGGGAGCAGCGGCACGCAGCCTCCGGTGAGAAGAACTGAGGGCCTCATTCCGAGGTCCACGGCCTCGCCCATGCCAGGACCACCTGCCTCGGACTCGGAGCTGAGCCCGGTTGAGCCCTGACAGCCCTCAGCTACCAAGGATGTTTTCTGAGGCTCCTGGCCGGAGAGGCTGCTGTTTGACCAGGCTGCACCTGCAGCGCACAGCGGCTCAGGCCTGCACTTCTTGTTCCCGTTCCAAGCAAAAGCCAGGCTAGGCCTCAACTTCAGCCAGTCTCAAGGGCTGCTTACCCAGAACCTCAGCGGCAGGGCTCAGTCGAGGGATGGCCCTCCGTGTGACTTTGAGCAGCACTTCGGAGTTGTGGTACATGGTTCTAATCAGCCTGCCACATCACACCGCAGCTTGATTGAGCCAATGCCTCACGGCAGGTCCTGCCTATCCGACATCGGCCAGCGGCCGGACTCCTGGCCGAGTATCCCAGCTAGCAAGTACTCAAGAGCTGCGTCGCATTTTCGCCCTCGTACTTGTCATTCAGAGGGCCCGGCCATTTTGGACATGAGCCCGGGCGTTGCGTAGAGCATGTAGGTGGCCTTAGCAAACAAGGGATTTGGCAGGCTTCTCGTTTCACTTCCCGCGTGGTTTCGTCTTCATGTATTTGTGAACAGGATCGGCAAACACTCAGGGAGTTCACTCGACCTCGATGATAGTCGCAAAAGCGGATCACAGATATTGGACCATCCGGTTTCTCCGGCTTGCAATGCATGTGGCAGATTCTGCCTCGGAAATCAGTGGTAGGGCCGCTCCGGCTTGCTGGGATGCTACCTTCCTTGCAAACCTCTGTCTCGCTGTGCTCACCGTGCAGTCCGCAGAATGCTATCGTTTAGCTGCATTCTATCGCAAATGTCCGTTCTTTCCAGGTGCACAGTCGGGGTCGCCCCAAGGTCCCATCACAGCAACAGCAGGGGTGCTGTGCACATGCGCATCTTCCCACTCCGACAGCAGCTCCGGGGTTATCACCTTGCAGACTTTCCACTGCCGCTGCTATCCAGTGCCACGCAGTACTGCTGCACAAAGCTTGCTTTTGAGGACATTGCCCTTGTCAAACCGCGTTTATGATCGCACCGGCTCGGCCCGAATGTGCTTCGACGAATGGTAAATTAGGAGGAGGAAAGGAGCACCGAGAAGATCAACGTGGGCTAGCCAGCGGCGTAGTCTTGCTATTCAGCTGCAAAATCATACTACTTGCTCGTTCCGCAGAAATCCCAGACATCCCGTCTTCCACTCCTGCCAGAGTACAGTATCAAGCAGCATGAGGGACAATGAGAACAGCACTTCCCCATGGGGAGGATGCGGGGCAACCAACTGATGTCAGGAGCTCGCTGATAAGGCAGGTCAAAGTGTTGAGGACCTGTTGTTTTCAGGCAGCTCTGAGTGGCCAGGCTCGGTGAAGAAGTCGGTACTTCCAGTCTCTGTCCTGCAGCTTAAGTGACCGAAATCATTAGCAACCAAAGCGGCGTGCCGGTCCTGAGCTATGGAAAGATATACTAAAGCAGTCACCACCCCAGCCGGGCATGCATCAAACAATGCCGGGTTCCTTGGAAATGCGGTCACGTTCCGGGTCTGTGCTCGACACTCGACACTGTTGAGGGACAGCAGAGCAAAGCCCAGGGCTCTTCCCATGCCTCGTGAATCTGATACGATGCCTGGCTTCGCAAGATCAGTCCACGGCGCCGTGCAGAAGGAACCAGTGCCTCGACAGGGTCCTGCTCCAGAAGGGCGAGCTTCTGCAGCGCACTGTGCCTTCAGCTCTGGACACCGCTAACACCGCTCTTGTGAAGAAACCCAGCGAAAGCTTGTGGGCTCGCGGCAACTTTGCAAACAGGGGATTGGAGGCGCAAGCATCGGCCATCGGAGCTGGCACGGGTGGCATGCTAGCTAGCCGCTCGCGGCAACGAATTGTGGAAACCTAAGCAGGATCGCGAGTAGTACAGAAACATAGCAAATCAGGCTGCCTGTGCAAGCGTGAACCCGCAACATCGTCAAACACGATCCAGCCAGAACCGGAGAAGTGGAGCTCAGCTAGTGGACGAGACGGCACAAACACACAGGCGCCCACAAGGACACAAGAATGCAGTTTCTCCAGACACAGAAGGGCTAGCGAACGCGCGGGCTTTCGCTCTCCAATGGCCCACCCAGACAAGCAACCGAGACAATCCCACAATAGGGATAAACAAAGGTGGATGGACTGGCATCGCGTGCGAAAACAAAGAGGATGAACAACTCTGCTCCTCAACTTTGTGCGTGCGCACCTGGAGATGTCGTCAAAGTGGCAGATGGGGATGTGCCAAGACTTCCGAACGACTGCCGGAGTGCCTTCAGGGATCTGCTCCTACTAGCGCTTGGCATGATCCGCACATGATCCGCACATCGCCTCCAGCTGTTCCGCGGCTGATCGCTGCACCTGCTCAGGCCTTAGCCGAGAACGCCATAGGTTCCCCTGCACTGAAGACCATGCCACACGACATTCTCCAAGTTTAGGGCTGATTGTAAGCGTAGTTCTGCCCGGCATAGCCTTGTGCCTGGTACTGCGCTGGCTGGCCATATGCCGGCTGCTGGCCATATGCCGGCTGCTGGCCGTAGGCCTGCTGGCTGTAAGCCTGCTGGCTGTATGCCGGTTGTTGGCCGTATGCCTGCTGACCGTATGCCTGGCCGTAGCCTGGCTGCTGGCCATACGAGTAGGCTCCGTGTGCTTGCTGAGCTTGCTGCCCGAAGCTGTACGCACCGCCTTGGCCATAGGGCTGGCCCTGCTGGCCCTGGAAGCCCGGGTTGACCGGTTGACCAAAGGTCCCTGCGGCCTGGTGTCCGTATGGCTGGCCAGCCTGGCCATACCTCCCAACAGTCCCAACACACTCCAGTCATCCATTGACTTGTGCCGACGGCAAGGTTAGGTTCTCGGCCCGAACTGTGGCGGAGGATTTGGAGCTTGTGTAGCCTGCGCAGGAATCGGAGAGTAGTGAAAGTCCATCCTTGCGCCTTTGACTTTTTCTTGCACCTTGCAGGGTTCTGCAGCCCGGACAGCTCGCGTCCTTTTGTTGCCCACAAAAACTCAGCCGTGGGAAGTTCAGACGCCGCTCACCATTCGTTTTCGGCAGCCTCGGATTGTGAGCAGTCTGTGCAAACTTAGAGATCGACCCAGGAGTTATGATTCTTCTGCGACACCTTCCGAAAGAAGGTACAAGCTCTCGTTTCGCGTAGTGAGCACAGGGCAAGCTTGCCATCTCAGGTGAAGATTGAAGATATTCACACGAAAAGATACACTCTCCTTCGACAGGCATTTCGGTCTCCAGAGTGGCGCGAAACAAGCCTGCTGCCGGTTCCAGCAGGTCATTATGGACTGCCACCAACCCAAAACGGCGGTTCATGAAGCCATTCTTCATCATCCGACCCTGCCCTCTTCGAGTTCAGAGGTGTCTGCACATCGAAGCGGTGAAGTTTGGACAGATCAGCCTCATAGGTCCAATGTAGTGCGCCGTAGGCCAGGAAACAGATGGTCCACGGCACTGCGCACCTGAAATCACGAGGCTAGCTTTCACCCGAACTGGAAAGCCGAAAGCGTCGCAAAATGCTACCAAAAGGCATCACCGTGAGACCCAGTCCCAATGCATTCACGTTATGCCTGCGGACGTCCTGCATGTCGGATGTCTGGTACTGGCTTCAATCGAATCTGCATTGCATTTTGGCGCCGGTGCAGTGAGAAGTATTCATACTTCCAGTGATGGGAGTTTCGCGTGGGGGCCTGCCTATGCCTGCCTTTCCAGTGTAAGGGGCCAGGGGCTTGGGATGGACCTGCATTGCGGTCTGAAGCTTGCGTTTCCATCGCCGCGTCAGGCTAGAGGCTACAGACATCGTTTACTGCTCTTTCGCCCAATTCTGGTCCTCGGGCACTTCGCTGAGAGGACGGTGCTGTGTCTTGTAGCCAAACCACTGCTCGGAGATGAGGGCGACTAAAGGCCCACCCATCGCTCCAGCAGAGCCGGCAATGGCACACATCACTCCCAGAATCCTGTCAAGACCGAGATGCAGACACCCTCATGCAAGACTTGCATCTTCACGCATCATCCCAGCCTAGCCCGATGCTTCACGGAAACGACTTCCGTCAAAATAGGTCGGTTCACGCCGAACTCTGACCAGGTGCACACGAGGCCGAAGACTATCACGAGCAGGAACCAAGCTCCCACACTGTCCTTAGATTGCGGATGAAGCAGAGACCCTCGGGCTATCTGGCATGATGAGGCCCCTTAAGCACAGCTTAGCTTACGCACATTTGGGTCGTCTGCCAGATTCTGGCGTGGATCAGGACTGCGTGGCAAGACAGAGTAGAAGATGACGGCTGTGGGAACGGCGATTCCAGTCGCGATCTGAGCAGTGAAGGGCCGGCCATGAAATCGGCTCCACCTCTGTAAGCAAAAGAAGAAACGGAGAGTGCAAGGAAGAGAGCGAGTGGCGGTCGCCTGTTCCCTTCTGAGCACCGGACCTATTCATGTGGTCCCCGACATATCCGCCAATTAACACTCCAAAGGACGAGCACAAGAGCATGACGCTGGAGATGCACCCTGCGGTGAGATCGGAAACGCCACTGTACTGCAGGAACATTGTCCCGAAGGCCATGGCAGACCAAGGGATGCATCCGAAAGAGCCCTGGAGAACGATGACAGAAAACGACCATACCTTCACGGGTGCGACAGCTTCAAACTTCTATCAATGTGAGTTGGGCCCTGTGGGCCTCTTCTTGCCCTCAACTTCAATGAAAAAACGCTTGCCTCGAAGAAGCGCATCATCGTCTTCAGCTCGTTGCTGAAGCTCAAAGGCTCCCGACCGGGCGTCTCTGGCTCGTTCTTCTCCTTGTCAATCTTCTCTTCCCACTGCGCCAGATCAGCTGGGAGCACGGCGAAGCGTTTAACAAATTGCCCAAGAACAACACTCACCACACCGATGAGTGCGAATGCCACGCGCCATCCTTTGATGCCAGGATAGAAAACCATGTTAGAGATCGCTGTCGTCAGGATTGCTGTAAACATCGCGCCAAGGCCAAGCATGAAGCCGAGCCAGCAGAAGTAGCGACCTCGCTCCTGTGGTGGGGCTACGCCGGCGATCAAGGACTGCGTGGTAGGAGAAAGAGTTGCCAACGCGACACCATTGAAGAGCCTGATGATAAGGATCCAGCTAGTGTCGTTAATCGCGGCTGTTAAGAGTGTCAAGATGCCCCATGCCGTGCAACCTCCGTAGAGAATTTGATGGGGAGCAAGGATGCCGTTGTCGGAGAGCACGCCCCAGAAAACTGAGAATCCTGCCAGGGTAATGCCCTGGAACAAGTTCGCGGCTGCCAAGGTGCTGGGCGAAAGCCCAAGCTCTGATTCAATGGCCCGGTAGGATGCCGGAAGAAGTTGAACGTCTGCACCCTCCAAGAAGCTGCACGCATAGATCATGAAGAGTGTCCAAGACAAGTCGGTCTTTGTCGGAGGTGCATACTGTGGCTGCGTGAGGATGGTCGGTGTGGCCCCGGTCGCTGATGGAGTCAAGCCAAAGTCCAAGGCGTTGGTATCGGGTTTTCCCATCTTGGACTCTGCCCCAAGGGGTTGCAGGGCAGACAGCAGTTCGCTACAGGCACAAGGCTCGAGCCCATGCCCGCTGAAGGTTCAAATGAATCACTTTCGCCCAATCTCAACTCAATCCTTTCACAACAAGCAGACCAGGGAAGAGGCAGCAAATCAAACGACTTAGTCGCAGGCAAGCCATGCGTTGATGTAGCGGTGCAGCAGTCTATCGATTCCCACTGTCTGGGCCTATAGGTATCTGGACATGATGATGCGTGACGATGGTCATGGCGACATTGATGATCTTGATGATTCTCATGATGATAGATGCACTGATTGGGGTGTCCTGCAGCTCATCCCTATCGTCAGACTGTCAGAGCGGGGTGTGCCATTGCTTGTGAGCAGGTTAAGGGCATCGCGACAAATTTCACCGAAAGAGTTTTGGCAAGATGGAATTCTCCAATTGAGAGGCTCGAGACAAAATGGCGAGCGAGATGCCGGCATCCAAATCGATATGAAGCATTGCCGACTTGCTCAGGCCCGCGGGCGGAGCAAACTGGCAAGGAGCACCACATACCGCAAGGCAACCGCGGATAGCACCTTGAGGCGCTCGACTTCGGCTTTGAGACGCGCGACCTGCACCAGGGCTCGGGTCAATACGCCACAGAAACCTCCAGCCGCTCCAGCCTCTGCCAACAAGCCAGGATCTTCTGCACTGGTTGACAGCCCCAATGCCAACAGGGCACCCAGTAAAAATTGGCGCGCGGAGACCATGCAAACGAACTGTGGAGAGCAGGATCTCGGGGAACAGGGTTGGTTGCTAGCTTCGCACGTTAGCGCAAGACGAATTGCCGTTCTGTCTCGGATCAGTTGCGCCTCATCCAAGACTAAATGCTCATCATCCACGGTTCTCCATTTTGGAACAGTGGGTCTCGGCTGCAGTGCTTATTGGTTCATGGTTTGAAGCCAAACTACGGCCCATCGTCATCTGTGTTGATGCATTGTGCGGAACACAACCGATGTACCTCAGATAGCTTCGGATCAGCTGGCATCATGAGCTTTTCCTTGCAAGAGATAACACCGACACGGCGCCGCCTGACCCATGCCTCCAACATGCCACCACCCAGCCCCTCTTACGGGCAATTTGAGTCTGGTGGTTCTGCAGCCCTTGTTTCCGGACATTTTGCAGATGTGTGAGGGGCACGAGTCAGGAGCTCTGCGATCACCCGATGCACGTAGCCATACAACGTAGACTGCATGTAACTCGGGGCGAACACAGTCAGCTGCCAGGGCTTTGGAGTCCGTTCTTCCGGTTTTCGGAAACGAAACGCTAAAAAGCAGCGCACACTTCCCATGCGCCTGCATAACCGCGAAAACAACCGGGTGAAACAGTGTCCTATCCTGCTACCCAGGTGAAAGCCTTCGACGAGCAAGAACCCACAGACTTACTTCGGCTGCACATCAATCAGATCTTCCTGGTGGATGCAGGGACCTGAAACAGCTTGAAATCGCTGGGAATGCAACGAGTCTGGAAGATAAACCACCTGTGCCGATCCATGGCAGTGCTCAGCTCGCAACTCACCTGAGTCCTCGTCGAGAATGCCGTCGTCATCATAACTAGCGATGGAGCCTGGGGTCAGGCTGTATCACGCTGCACCTGGCTACTAGTACCCTGCGAACGCTGGTGCCCTCGGCGTTGAGCCAAGAAGCTCTGACGCACATCGACGCCAGCATCCGGATCAGATGCGTCGCTGGGGGTGTAGTAGCGACCGCCTCCATCCTGCCTGTCGGGCCTGTCCCTGTCGGACTCGGAGACCTCTGCCTCTGCCTCGAGATTCTCCGAGTATTCGGACTCGGGCTCCTCGGCCTCGGCAATCGGAGCCTCTTCCGGCTCTGAGTACCGGCTGGCGGAGTCCGAAGGCTCGCTGATCGCGTGGCCTGTTGCGGGGCCTGTCTCTTGGGGATCGGCCGCAGCTGAAACGCTACCAACGATGTTGCCGATGATGTTACCGGCAATGTTGTCAGGGGGGCTGTTAGCCTCACTCTCAGCGTCTTCAGCCTCTTCATCTGCATCTTCAACCTCGAAAGTATCACTGTAGGCATCCTCTGCTTCGCAATCATCCTCATACTCAGAGTCCTGCTACAGGACAGCAGGACTACTCAAAGGATCAGCGGTGTGTGGCTCAGGCTTGCGGGCGCCTCTCCCTGCGATTCTGCGGCGGCGCGCGCCTTGGTGTTGACAATCGGTTGAATGCTGAGTCTCTGATAGCACGAGTACTTCAAGCCGTGAAGTCGTGCCTCGCCATCGCTTCCTTCGAAGTCTGAGTATGTTCCGCCAGCGTTGAATGATGCGCCTTAACAGGATCTGCAAGTTGAGAGACGTCAACCAGTGCACGAAGAGAAAAGCATGTTCAGCGGCAGAACTCTTGTGGACTCTTGTGAGGAAAGACGCCTGTATCTGCGACGGCGGCGCCGGCTGCGGCTGCACCGCTTGCGACGACCTCGCCGACAGCTCCTTCCGAGTGGATCTTTTGAAGCACCTTCTTCTCGACCAGCTCCAGCTCGTTCTGGGCCGCCTCAAGCGAAGACGGGAGTGGGGAGCAAGGTGTGATAGGACGCGACCAGAAAAAGTCACGCCTGCTTGGCAGATCGCTTTGGCTCCGGTGTTCCGCTCCGGGCATCTGCGTCCTGCCAACTGTGGGCATCCGTTCACCGGCACGGCAACTTCCAGACATTGGAGAACCAGTGTCTTTCTCAGACCTATCTCGCTCTCTCGCAGGCCTCTTTTTTCACACAGACAAGAAGGGCTCGTGACCCTTCCGGCACGCGAGCGCGCACTGTTGCTTTCTTGCGCAGGGCTTAGGCGAGCGCCCCTGTGCGGCGTTCACGCCACCGCTCGGTGATGGGCTGATGTCGGTTTTTCACCCACGGACAGCTCACTCGGGCTCGCTCGCTCTCTTCAGCAGGACTGTCAGAGCGGCCGCCGCGCCCCGCACAGGTTCGGACACTGAGACAGAGGCAGACGCACTCACCGGCTTTCCGACTCCAGCCACCTAAACCTAGGTACCATGCATCCGCCTGAAGACTAAGCGTATTGCCCCCCTCTGCCCCGTGGTGTGTGAGTGCCTTGTGTCTGCTAGCCTGAGGCCACGGCCAAGTAACTTAACAGCTTGACTCGACTTCACCAACCTTCATAGACATCCCCATGCGAGCACCACGCAAAGTACTCCAGCTTCAGTGCGGTCTGCGTGGGCCCCCAGAGCATTTCTGGGTCTCAGATGTCAGGGACAACATTCAAAGCACTGGCACAATTCGTGATTTCCCCATGCTATCGGCTGAGCTCCCTCTACGGCAACAATCAACAGACTCATACAGTGTTAGCACATACTGTCTCAGGCCGCGATCGCTGCATGAGGCGCGGCAGAGGGTCAGAGCTTCGTCGCCGCATCTTGGTATGCTAACTATCCCTCCTACCTTGCGTGGCTGAGTTGCCTCCGGTGTAGGACGCAACAACTGCTGCACACCAGAAATGGCTCACCAACTGCACGACATGCTGCAACTCGCTATCCGTCTCTCTCGAGTCAGGCCCGCCGGCCACATGGGCCCGACCAGGTGTGAAAAAGCGCGAACCGGTAAGGCCCCCCACTCTCTCTCTAGCTCTCTCTCTCTCTCTCTCTCTCCCGCATGGGTGCAGCGTCTGCCTCGCTGTCGAAGTCATACTCAGAGTATGTGCCGCTTCCCAGCGTGTCTGCGCGGGTCTTCTGGGTGCCTTACAATGCAATCCAGAACGGTGTCATGCCTAATGCAGGAAGTGGGAGCTGCGACATAAATGACACAGCCATTACAGTGCCTGAAGCATCAGCATGGCCGTCCAGATCTTCGGGAGCAAGTCTGTTCAACACATGCTGACCCACGAGTTCCACTTCTTTCTGCGCCGCCTCGACTGCTCGGAGATACAACTCACGAGACCAAGATCATGCAACTCACGTGCTTGCAAGGTCGACCGGAGCCTTCCGCGCGCTGTGCAGCGGCTCCGGAGTTTCCGGCCGTGCATCAGGAGCTGGCTCCTTCTGCGAGCTGGCCGGCTAGCTGAAATTGCAGCACAGCACCCCGGGCCTCAGACGACCTTTACCCGTAGTACATATAGATCTGTACTGCAGCTGACTACGGCTACCGGCCTCCTTGGCGGATTTGACGACGGCTGGAAGGGGTAGCAGTGGCGCCTGAAAACGCCATCGTCTGTTCAGGGCCACGGCACCCCTCTGTTCTCGGCGACGCCTCTGCTGTAGCTCGCTTTGGCTTTCGAAAGCGAGGCTGCCTGATGGGCGGCGGCGGTGTCCTGCACAATCCCGAACAGCAGTGACCTTGAGTTTGACCAAGTCTTTATTGAAAGGCCTTCAGTCATGCCAGCCACTGTTTGTGTTCCATCCTTTGCTTATGTACTTCGTCCAGATGATCAGCTTCCAAACCAGCACCGCCTCGACGAGACTCGGCTCGGTGCTATTAATTGCCTTTGTTGCCGAATGGTCATTCGTGTGCTTCCGCTACTCGTAATTGCACTCGCTGCGTTCTCTCACAGATCCTTGCCACAATCTAGCACGCCATGCTCGTGTCAAGCAGGTCCTGAAAACGTCTGCCTTGCTGACTGTGCGTCGAAGCCTGGAGTGCCTCATCAACAGGCAACAAAGGGTTGTATCCTCAGTGGTAGTATCCCATGGTATCTGTTGGGCGACGTCCGATCACTTGCCCCCCTCACCCACGAATCCAGTCTGAAAATTCCGGGTTCAGAGCGGCGGAAAACACTAAGGTCCCCATGCTTAGGTCAAGTAGCATGTTGCGAGTTCATTGACGATCCCTTTTACTAAGCTGAAGATGTTCTGGCTGCAGATGTTCCAACCATAGTCTAGCGCGTATCCTTCTGTCGAGATTCACGGAAAGTGGTATGAAGCGCTGGTTCGACAAAAGAAGTGTGGCGAGACAAGAGCGGAACCCGCCCAGATACCATGCAGATCCCTCGTCTTTGCCCTCTAAGGCTACAGAGACCATTAGAGCCCACAGTATTAACAAACAGAAACCACCAAGCAAAAAACAAAAAAACACTCGTGCGGCAGCCATGCAGTGACTCCATGGTGGTTTGGTATGGTGTGCGGCGTTCGGCCCCATGACAAGGAGTTTGGCCGAAGGCGGTCCAATGTGTTTAGTGTTGAGCGACTTTGCAGGTGTTTGTTCATTGAGACACTGATCCGGAAAACTGGATCTTTACGCACGTGAAACACGAAATGTATAGTTGGGAGATCGCTCTGAACTTGGCGCTGGGAGCCCTGGGCGCCTGCTGGGGGGAGCTGGGGACTGGAGAGTAGGGCTAGGGCTTTTGGAAGGGGGGGGGTGGGGCGGCGGGCCAGTGGCCCAGAGACACATGGGTCACCAGAAAAGTTCGCATGTTGACTGGACGACGGCCCGTGGCCAACCTCCGGCGAACTCCTCAATCTCGACATCGATACCAAGATGATCACCAGACAAGCTATGGGCAACAACACAACTTCTCAACACGATCGAAAACCAGTCTGAATACCGATTACCAGGATTGCCACGTCATACGGTCAAACGCTCTTGAGAAAAGCGCGTATCGCGCTCCCACCCCCTGATCGACCCAACTGATGCTTGCTTCTCACAAGCCCTCCCCGAGCTTCACCGTCCTTCCCGGCTCAACACTCGTGCCCAAAGCTGTGACATCGAGGCCCGAAATCAGCTTGTCTTTTCACAGGTGCAGCCCCCGGATTTCTCTTACAACACAATGAAACTATATACCTGTGTCAACATCCGTTGCGCCTTCGGAACATTTTCTTGCTTTTCGCTACGTAACTGAAGGCTGGGAACCGCCACACAAGTTTATTCCCATGTTATACACACCTGCTTTTCGAGTACCCATCAGTAGAGACAGGTAACATGCATACCGGCACCGACATTTTCAAGCAACACGGCCTGGCCTGTTCACAAGTGTTGTGTAGACCTGGTGCAGGATCCGACGATGACATGTTGATGTCTGGCTTCATGAAGGCTCTCACGCCTCATATCGAGATGCAAGTTCGGCACGCCCGCTGACTGTTGGCCCAATGCCTCGCATAGCAAAGCGATCGAGATATGCGCACGGACGTTTGCACACTCATGGATTCCATGAGGCCGTCCGGGACGCAGGTGCATCTTGCGCTCTCTCTTTCTCGCGACAGCTTGCCAAATCCATGACTACTGACTACGCGCGAATAAGCCTGGCCGTGGTGAAAGTCTCTGAGCCCGGCACGAACCAGTCTGTCTAGCAGGACTTTGTTGTCCTGCGAACAAGGAGCAATGTGGGAGAAGCGGGTAGCAAACGTATATTGCTGCTTGATGCTCCGACTGCGACTGCTAAGCAGGTAGTGTGGGGCCACCGACTGGCGGAGATTAGGGCAGGACCAAGGATGGCATAAGAAGGCCTTGACCTACATGAACGTCCTCACTCCTTAGCAGCCTTAGCATGGAAGATGCAACGCTACAAGTGCATCGTCGTTTCCAACATTAGAGGCTCTGCCTTGAGCGTTGCTACTTCTTCAATCACCTCGCTGTCGTCCTTGTCAATTTGTCGGGCAGCCTTGCGCCGCAACGTCAAGTTCAAGGAACCTGGACAGAGCTGGAGACGCAGCCGGCCTAGTCTGTACAAGACACACTGAGATCACTTTGCCTGCTGGGGCAGAGCTCGGCGGCTTGGGCGCCAGTATTTGTCGCCGTCGGCCCTCGGACTCACGCATCACCTGGGCATTTACACTGTGCTTTCTGAAGCAATCGCATAGAGCTCTGTGTCGTTCTAGATTCTGCTGGATGCGGAAATCGGGCTCCGACAGCGCCCAGCCGTTCGACCAATCGCTGATTGTCGCGATTGAGACTGTCGGTTTCCTAGATGCAGCGATCAGCGAAGCGATGTGTGCGAGACAAACATGTCTCCCCACGCCAGCTCCTCTTCCTTCCGCCTTGCCCTGGAGATCCGCATGGCCTCTGAGCCTGAGTTCTCGAAGTATCTGCCCCTGATCTTGGGCAAAAGAGACCGGGCCAAAGACGGGCGAGCAACACGCCGGTCTGCCTTTCCGTCTCGAAGACCTCGCAACACTCAGCCGCCACTCGGTTCGCCAGTTTGATGCGCATCCCGCGAGTCTTGTGTGCAGTTTTTTCTGCATTAGATCAGTAATGATTAGCACATTAGCTCCGCTCCGTCATGAAGCTTCCCGGCTGCGAGTTGGTGCGGACTGGGGTCGGAGTGTGCCTCTTACGATTGCGTCGAGCATCTTAGCAAGACGTTCTTCTCCAGCTGTGAAACTAATCCGACGGAGCGGTGGTCTGGCAGTACACTATTTTAACAGAAGCTGAAGCTTGAAGATTCGTGTTACATCTTGGATGTAATCATGAGCATGGGAGACAATCGAATCAAGAAAATTGGAACAAGTGGAGACAAGTTGAACAACAGTGACGACCCCAAGGCATGGCTACAAGTGTCTCAACCACCGAGCCCAGCGCGTCATAATAGGAGTTTGCATTTTCAACTCGCTGCCTCGCAGATTTCAGAGCTCTGCCTAGACCTGTCTGCTCGGTTTGGTCCGGCTCGGCCTGTGGGCATAGAGCACTCGGTGCAAATGCTGAAACCGCAGGCGGTCGAGTGCAACCAACTCCTGTCAGAGGTTTCCGTCGAATCATCTCGACCAGTGCAACAACAGCGGCAACAGCCATAACAGCCGCAGCCACTGCCTGTGCATCCTCCCAGGCTGGAACTTTGCTGGTGTTGTGCTCCTGGCGGCCCATGTGCTTCAGATGAGCCCGGGGCCGGCAGCAGGCGGTGAGAACGGGCCTTGGGCGGCGGGGCTCCGACCATGGCATCAGAGGCCGTGGGATGCCGTGGGGCTGTGACGCACTGGAACTACTTTGGCTTGCTCTCTTCTTAGCTCTTCTTAGCGAGTTGCTTGTAAGAGCGCAAAGATGCGCGCGAAGTGCGGATATAGGGATGAGCTTCCTACGAACTGTGATTGCTCCCCGAAGCTTCACCCTGCAAACTGCCCGGCAAGACAAGAGGCAACGCAGCCGGAACGCTTCAGTCTGGCGATGCCCGGTCAGGTCATGAGCTTCCCATCACTTCGGCTCGCGACCGCAATTTTGCATGCGACAATGGAAAATGAGCCCATGTGACAAAGATCGGCCACGAGTCAAGCCGTAGACAGTTCCTTGACCGCACCATGTTCTTAGAACAGACGCAGCAGGTGGTGAAACTTGGCAGCTGCCAAAAAGATGCGTGCAAGTCCGAAGATTCTTGCGATGCGAGCATTTCTGAACGAAGATGGCAACTGCTGGACAGGCATGCCGCTGACTCTCATTCCTCTCCATGCTCCGAGATGCCAAGGCCTGAGACGCGATGGAACGGTCATCCCGCATCTAGTGCCAGCAAAGACAACTTGATAACAGAGTTGCCAGAACCTAAGCCGCCCGCTAAACACCAAGGGCATCATCCTGGACAGTGCGAACTTGGCGCTTGCAGTCGGAGTCTAGGCTTGCCCTCGAATGGGCATCCCATTTCTGCGAGTCGCATCGCATGAGCGCAGATCTAATAGGTCATGGGACCTACTATCCAAAACCGTTTGCACAGCCTGCAAATATGCCACCAGTGACTTGCTCTGACAAAGTGGAATGTCCAGAAAGCTGCATCTGCAGTCTGTGAGGAAAAGTGTCTTCTGGACACGCAGAAACTGCACATCATGTCTGTCCTACATGTCTTCAGTCCAACAACGCTTTGCAACAGGAGTCGATTTTAAAGGCCCCCATCATCGAGAGTCGGGCATCGGGGCATGTCTCTTGCGAGCCGGCAAAGTGTAGACCATTATCAGGCTTCATTCGTCGGTCAACAAGGCCGGATCCACAAAGGCACGCCGAATCGTTCCATCCCGGCAGAATACATGCAAGACGAATCCTCAACGAGGACTCTGAGAGGTCTTTCAGGCGGCTAAAAAGCTCCACCTCGTCCAAAGCGACTTGAGCGAGCTGCCCTCTTGCTCCGCTATGCTCCGCTCCTGCAAGCTTCGGCGGCTTCGGGACAGGAATGCAGGAAATTGTGGGCACAGAACCCGTCAGTGCCCCATGCTTGCTTTGGAACACTCTTTCACCCTGACTTCGGAACCGTGCAACACACCGGCCAGTCGAAGCATAGCAGCAAGTCTTCCCGGCCAAATGCTTCTAGCACATTGCACTCTAAATCCTGTTCGGGGCTTGATTCGACTGGCAGCAGAGCACGCTGCGGGGGCTGCAGTGGCTCCGCAGGACCAAAATCAAGCCATCAACTGTAGATGTGGCCTGGCGCGTTTTCAAGGTCTTCACTGTGGCCTTGAGTTGCGCTGCCCGCTCAGTTCTTTTAGAGCCGGACGCAACTGCAAATGGAGTGCTCCGTGCATGTCGTGGCAACACCCCGATGTGCTTCTTGCTGACACACAACTCGATGGTAATGTGGCTCTTGGTTAAGACACGTAGCATGTAGAGTGGGGGTATCGTGCAAGCTACAGGGCAGAGCAGGGCACATCGAAGCATGCAGGCAAGTCCCAGGACGTTGCTATCTGGGACAGCACTCGGATTCCCATCGATTTCGTATGTACAACAACTGCCTGACTGAAAAAATACAGTCAGAAATGGCCATGAATCTGTTTACAATGCAGGTGCAAGTATGGCTGTGCTCAGCACACAGCATATGCCACAACTTGCACAAGCCACTTGCAATGCAAGCGGTTCGCTTGAAGAACACCATCCACACCAGCAGATCCGGTCACAAACTGGGTCCGGATGTCTTTCCAAGCTGCATGGAAGTTTCTGGCAGGTTGCGGCCCGGCGAACCTGTGCCTAGAAAAGGCAAGAAAAGGCCACGTCTTTCCGTAACCTGGAGTTTGAATCATTGTCCAAGCACACTCCAAGATCTGCCACCAATGTGGCGTGAGACAGAGCCCGCCGATTGCAAGACCTAACGCAAGGAGTTCCATAGCTAACAGCTAGTTTCGCAAACTCACAAAGATCTGCACGCAGGCTTCAGGCATCATAACGAAGCCATCACGAGAAGTTCTCGACAAGTTATGTCGACAATTTCCTTGCAATGCTTTGCAAGGCCTGGCATGTTCAGCCGAGACGGTTGCCAAGTGGTTGCAATCAAATCTCTTCGTTGCAGAGTGGGCAGGCCCGCTTCTGCTCGGTAAGCCATTTGGCAACACACTTTCGATGGAAAACGTGAGTGCATGGGAGCTTGGCAATGTCCTCATCACCTTGGAGACGGTAGCAAGATGTGGCCGGCACGCCAGCTCGTATCACGTCATGATACTCGTGGCTTCGCAAGACAATGCTTGGATCAAGACGTTCCAGCGCCGCCAAGCATACCGTGCCTCACGAATCACAGACTGCCCTAGACTGCCCTGTGAAGGCACGAAACACAGTCGGCTGCAACTTGTCACGTCTTAAGGCAAGCATCAGTTCTGTCCAGCGAAGTCCTCCTCTGATGCACTGGGCAAGGCATCCACACCTGCACAGGTTAAGCCCCTTAAGCCCTGACCCTTCTAGCGAAGACTTCCGACAGGTGCTTGCACCGAGACTCTCGGCGTAGCACAGCTGTGTTGTCATCATTGCATTACAGGCTTCCACTTCCAGCAGAATCTTTGGTCCCCGCTGCCCGATGCGGCGTTCTATCTCAAACAACCAAGCCTTCTGTGCTTGCCACCCTCTTCTCCACGGCATCATCCAACTGCAGCAGCATTTCGTAGTCCTTGAGGCCGCAAGCACCAGACACGCTCGGATTATCGTGGACACGAGGGCCCGAGTGGAGTGGGATATAGGTTTGATGTCTACCGTCTACAGCTTTTCTTCAGGGCCGAAACTTTGGCTTGCGGGGCCTGGGTGCTAGGCGTGGATGCGATGCGTAGGACACAGCGAGATTGGTTGGAGCAAGCTCAATGGAAGGCTTGGGACATTCGGTAACCGCAGAAATCCAACCCCCATTCCCCCACCTAACAGGGTTTAAAAGGCTTTTGGAAACAGGTTCCTGCTTCGCAGCCAATGATGGTTCTGAGGGTTGCGGGATACGCTTGGATGAAATTTCTGGCGCTGATTGCAAGAAGCGAACATAAAGCTTTCTGAGGCTGCATTCTACGATCACGTTCCTCAACGAACGTGCCAACATGTGTTAGTCACCTTTCGCAGGAATGTTTCAGAAAACCTGCCAACAGCCTGCGAAAGTGCATGCCCGAAAGTGCGGAAGGTTTATCCACGCAGCTTCTTTTTACAAACTAGAATATGTTACTAAATTCTCATTTCACTCCTTGAAAAAGAAGACATAACCTTAAACGCCCAGAAATATTCAGCACAGTTTTCAAAACAGCGAGCAAAACAAAATCTACTTAAGCAGCAAACCAATCCAGAGTCGTTTTACACTGTTGCAAACAGCCCTGCACACATTTGTGACGAATCCGTTGTGTTCTCGACATTGGGCCAGACAAGTCAGCTATCTCCGCGGCAAAGAAACCCAAGCGGGTACTGCCCGGGCCGAAATATCTCTAAAGACACATGCGTATGTGAAAGCATAATCTTTCACTTGCGTTTCCCGGGAAGGAGACTGAAACTACATACTATAGTGCAAAAAACCCAGGGGTGGGGGAGGGGGATCAGATCTGGCTGGTGATTCGGATCTGAGATTTGAAGGCGAGACCCGGTCAGTCTTGACGCAGTTTAGGAGTTGCATTTCTTGCACGAGTTTGTGTCTTTGCCGGACATGTTGTCCGAGTCCTCTGGCACGATGTCGCGGAACAGGAGCTCCGAGACATCCGACGGAAGGAGCCCACAGGGCAACGGTGCCTCCCACAAGTCGCTTGACCGAAGGCCGGAGCGCCAATGCCTCGGAGAGGGCGCCGCAGGGGCGATTCTTCGCAGCGCAAGACACATCAGATCCCTGCCTCGACTGTCTGGATCTGTGCTCGCCGGGCTCACAATAGCGGCAGTCACAAGGCCCCTCGTCACCATAGCATGGCCTGAGCATCAAGCAGATGGGGACACTGCGTGAGCTCAGGCTTTAGGACGGGCTGGACAAGTAGCTCTTCCCCGCGGCCCGGTCCAAATGACAGGCCCTCTTCCTCTGGGGATCCTGTTGATGGGATCCACACTCGAAGACAGACGCATACCGTGAAAGCCGTGCTCCTCCATTCCAAGAATTCTGTGGGCCACTTGGCCCGGTAGATGCAGATTGGGAGCTCGAAGCGCTCGATCCTCAGAGAGCTCGTGGCGCTGAAAGCCCACATGAACCCTACCTGATCGCTGCAACAGGGCGATCAGCCCGACGTTAAATCGTGCTTGCATGCTTCGGAAGTTTCTTCGCCACGGAAGCTGCTGGTTGGCAGGCCGAAACGGCCTGCACCGATAGCCCCATGAAAGTCCGAAAACTGCGGCTGTGCCTACAAGAAGCCACACCACGACTGTCAACAGAAGCGCCTCAAACCCACATCCGGCGGCGGTGGCATGCTTTGACTCGGTGGTTCTTGAGGCATCGGCATGGGCACTTGAACCATCTCCTGACGGCCGAATCCATGGAAGCGAAAAAGAGGTGACGAGTCGCTGCTAAGTCGTGGCTAAGTGGCCATAGGCATCGGCATCGGGCCGGGACATGGTCCCACGCCCACGAAGCCCATTGGCTGAAAGTTGGGTGTCGGCATAGGCTGACCCTGCCAATCCTGAAGAGTGCATGACGCGATGCCCTCCAGCAGACTATAAACACGGTCAGCTTGCTGTCCCAAGGCTCTTTTGCAGCAGGCCATCCTGAAGACGACTGGGCGTCAAAGTGTTGTTCCTGGTACCCGTCAAAGCTGGGCCGCTGCATGCATGCCATTGGCATGACACCTGCTTGGCATGTTGCGCGTGGTTCAGTTGATGTCCGCCGAGAACTTGATACGGAAAACTCTGAAGACAGCTCACGGCCCGGACCTGTGGCTGCACTGGACTGCGCCATGCCGTGATCAAAGGATTGGGGCTGCGGAAAAGGCGCCGGTGTGAATTGAGTGAACCTGACTCGCATTCAAAGAACAGAGCTTCACTGAAGCGCATCAAGCGGCCCTACGTGCAGCCAAGCCGCCCCTGGGGTCCCCAATTCTCACAAACCACGAAGCCTTCTGGGCTCACGGGTGCCATCTGAGGCCCCACGGGCCCACAGAACACCAGAGCCGGCACCTGCCAAACGACGCCGGCTCCGGCGCCTCCCGGAGGAGCCGGGCCCGGACGCATCGGGCCTCCGGAAGAGGAAGCGGGCTGGCCAGGGCCATGGCCAGGGCCATGGCCGGACCCGGGCTGCATGGCGGGCGCTATGAGGTGCTGGCGTCTTTTTTTAGCGATTCTGTGGTGGGTCTCGCTAGAAGCACCTATAGCCAAGATGTCTAGTTGGTACGGATGATAGTCCCGAGCAATATGCGGGAACATGTGCCAGCACCCAGGATCTTTGAAGGAGCTGGATGTGCCAAGTGGCCGAGTCGTCGAAGCTTGCCAACAGAGCAAACAAGGGGAGCTGCAAGAAACACTAAAAACCTTGTATCTGCATTATGAGGGCGACATGTCATCCCACCGGAGTGTTGCAAAAGATAAAGACCTTGCCTGCAGGCGACGGTCGGGCCTGGCAGCATGTACACACAGACACATGCCCCAACGAGCCTAAGCTTTCAAGCCAATTCGATGCCGACCACTGTGCAGGTCGGCAACGGCATGCCCTTCGTCTTTTGCTCTGCCACACATCGCACATCGCACTGCTGCGAACGAAAATTGGACCAAATCGTCTTATCAGCTTAATGCACAGAGCACCCTCTGTGCAATCGCCTGCAACTATATTTATATAAAAGCCAATCTAATCAGTAAGATCCATGCCACTGCAGAACGGGCGGCTATTTCATAAGCGGATATGCATTAAGGCTTCAAGGATGCAACTGTCCTGTCCTGTCGCCTGTCATGGTTTTCTTTGGTTTGTTTACCGAAGTGCGGAGGCAAGCCGCGCTCACACGTTTCTGTCGAAGTCCTCCGGCGTCTCAATCTGGAATTTGCCTTTGTTTGTCCTGGAAGTACACAAGAGCATTCGAGCATCCAACGCCAAGGCCACCTTGAGAAAAAAAACAGTGAGCCCCGCACGACATCGCTGCGAACATGCCGGGCCTGGACGTTGCAGGGCAGCCGTCTTAGTGATCTCGAAAGCAGCTTTTGCGTTTGAATGCTGTGGGATGGATATTGAGTCTTGCAGCTTGTGGCAATTCGAGTTCGGCTGCGGCTTGGCTTTGCCATGCCTTTGCCTCTATGCATTCCCAAGAGCTCTCGCTCGGGAAGTCCTTTCGAACAAAACCTCCAGCCCAGACGTCGTGCAGACGGTCTCGGTGCTTTCTTGTCTGGCTTTTGCTACTTTGCCTATGTCTCAAGGACCATGGCCGGCCTCCTTCATTGCGATGCACAATGGAAGCAAAGCTCGAATCTCGTCAGTCTAGAATACCCTTTGGTTTCGTCATGAAGTACCGGACATCAGCACGACTCCAAAGCCGGGAAATTGCACGGAGAAGATCCATGCAAAAGTCTCTTATCTAAGGGCGCAGCCAGCATTGGGAAGGCCACACGCGAGGGAACTGGGATGCAGCTGCTTTCTCCGAATTCGTCAGTCTGAGCGCCTGCTCGGCTAGGATTCAGCCCTGGCTTTGACGAGGTCCCGCTGGAGCCACACAAGTTCAGGGCCACCAAACCCCAGCCGCTGACTCTGATTCAAGAAGTCCCGAAGCTCCGACGGGTCGAATCCCATCCTGCCGGAGCTCACAGGGCGACTTACTAGACTCTTAGACTCTCTGCTCTATCCGCTCTTTGACAGAGGGGGGCCCGGGCCTCAGCATGTATGGAAGGTGCTCGCGTGCAAAGTGGCCCCAGACCTCCAGAACTTTGAGCCAAACCTCTTCCAGAGAGGTCGCGTGCAAAGTGGCCGGCTCCGAGGGTCTGCGGCGCATTTCTGCGGCATCCAAGTGAATCCAAGCTTGCACTTCGCTACACAGCCCAGACATCACTCTTGTGGCTTTCGTTCCCTTCATCTCACACCTGCACATGGAAGTCTTCTCTGCCATTGCTACGAGGTCTGCCACCAACTGCAGGTGGTGTTTCAAGTATCTGGCGGTCTCCAGAACATCACGGACCTTTCTTTCACGGCTCACTGGGTAGAACTGGTGGTGCACACTTTGCCTAAGCGACGAAGCATTGCGAATCCAAGGTGACGAACGGTGGAGAAACTTGCGGAAGACATGCCCATCAAGCTCATAGACAGCCAAGATGGGCGGCCGACTTGATTCGGAAGCCGAAATCAATGCCCAGCCTGCTACGAAGTCCTGGGCGAGCCGGGAATACACCTCTGCCGGCACCCAACCCGTCTCCGCCAATGGCGAGGGAAGATTCTGCTGCGACACTTCCCATGGCATACCCGAAGCGGAACGCCAAAGCCAGGCTTGTAGCACCCAAGCGAAAAAACAGAGGTTCTGGAGCCAAAAAGCTTTGGAAATAGGCGCGCCTGATGGTGGAATTCCTCACCGCTGACGGTCACAAGCTGGGGCGCAAGCACAAGAAGGAGGCCGACAGTAACAGCAATGGAAAGGCCAAGAAAGATCGGGGTGTTCTGGCGCGAGAGAACGAGTAAACATGAAAAGTCTACGCGCTGGTCTGAACTGTCTTCAGATCAGGTCATATAGCTCCATGCGTACCATCGCTTTGTCGATACCGTCCATAAACCTATCTAAAGGACACGGAGCAAAAGAGCCGGGGATGCGTCTGACAGGGTCTCCTGCAATCAAGGACGTCACAAGTGGTCAAGGATCTGCGCCATGTCCCACTGTTCCTCCAGGCTCTGTGGCTCGGCGAAAGAGGGAGCAGCTCCGGATAGCCTGAGTCTTCTGAGACATTCTCGGCTCCACATGGCTCCTCCTCCGTACGTCCAGGGCCAGAGCGCTGCGGAGACAGCTGCGATGCTCACGACCTCATGTCGGCTCACAGGATCTCACAAGCCAGCAGCGGACCACTGAGAGCACCAAGGCCACGGCTTGAGTCCGAGAGGTCGGCGCCACAAAGTTCAACAGTCCTCGCAGGTTTCGTTGCTCCCGCACTTCTGCCATTCCGCCAAGCAACTTTCAATGCAATGGTTTTTCGCGCAGCCTCAACAATCACACATGTGTGTTTTGCAGCTGGGCAGGAACATGCAATTTACAACATCCTGGGCTGTAGGTTGAAGCATGCCCGAATGTCTGTCCTGTAGTTACATTGAGGCTGAAGCGCAAACACAGAACTAGGCCTCAGAAACGCGGGGGCCAACAACTAAATTGAAATCTTTGCATGCAGGGGCAGTTCAGCAACAACCCTGTCAAAGGCTCAAGCTGACAGCCGCCAACAGACGTGAGCCACGCACCATGGCAAACACAAAGGCAGCGCAGCTTGCTGTGATGAGTGAAGCGGCTTCGGCCGAGCAGCTGCACAAAGAATGCAGAAATGTCGGCACGTATGACTGGCAAACTCAAGCGTGCGGGTTGACCGTATCCCGACTCTCACGAAGACTGGGGCGCTGCATCGACCTCGTAGGCAAAAGCTATGAAACTCTATGGTGGTCGTGGCAGCAGGTGAGAATGACCAGATTGGATGCTAGCCGCACCTGGCCACGTATTGATGCGGCTTGGCAAGTGCCGTCGCTTCAGGCGAGATGGCAACACCGACTCAAGATTCCAAAAACAGCATCTTCAGCTTTAAAGTTGAAACACGTGCGCGCATCACTCACGTCACTCTAGCTCTGGACGACATGCAAAGTGCACTAAGCACGGAGCATGGCCGACTCGACGTGCTGGAAGCCCCCACAGCGGACTCCATAACCGGTGGTGGCCTGAAGCGGAGAGGGAAGGCGAGAAAGAAGGAAAGTTGCAGAGTGAATTCATGTGGGCCGCCGTGGGCATATTCTGCAAGTACCACGGTCTATCTTGCGACGAACAGCTCTGTTTTCTTTTCACGCTGATTCGACTGTGCAAGGCTTACGATCACAACTCAACCCTCCAAACGGACCGCAGTCTGCAAAGCAGGAGAGTTCGTCAAAAAGGGATGTATACCCCACTTTGCGAATCAGGATGCACGGCACTTCCCGGATCCCACCCCGCCTGTGCTAGCGGCATGGTTCCAGTGCCAAAATGCCTTCCACATGTGCAAAGCAGGTCGATGCATGTGCGGGCTGTCCTCAACCGAAAGGATCTCAGCCTGAACGACCCCAAACCCCCAACGGTCCAAATGGCACCCCTTGGCCTCGGCTCTTTTGGCGTTGTCGTCTCCAGAACTGGTCGAGGCAATCTTGAGTGCAGCGGAGTGCAAGTGCCTCCCTTTTTCATTCACCGATATCGAACGACTTCATGCTGCAGCACCTACTAGTACGTCTGACAAGATGCTTCAAGAACACGCAACCACCTTACAATATCGAACGATGGTATCTTTGCACTGTAAAGTGCAGGTGCACGCAACATCGCACCTGGCGAGCGCAGAACAGGCTCGCTGGTGACAATGGGCACACGCCTTCCCGGCATCCTGGCTGCAGACTTTGTGAAACTGGGTGCACACCACAAAATTGGCTGTCTTTCTGGAAAAAAACGAAGCCTTCTGCAATGGGAATAGACTTGAGGTGGTTCCAAGAGAAGTGACAGGAGAGCACGAAGAGCGTGGCTGGAAGTGCAAGCGCCTGGTCGCAGCAGAGGTGGCCGACGGAGGGGGCTCCTGTCGCTGCATTGCACTTGCTGATTCCCGTGTTCGCGGAGTCCGGCTTTCGATAAACTGCAACCAGGCACGGGCATGATGTTGCTTTTGGGCACGTTCGCCGGCAAGTATCAGTCATCGCGTGCTTTCAGCACAAGTGAAGATTTATCGCAGGTGACCCAAACACTGGTGTAGCCCAGGTCGCATCCAGACCTCCCTTACCAAAAGAAACATCGCCTCGCTGATGTAAGTTCATGTTTGTAAACTTTACTGCATCGCTGCGCATGGGTGACGAGATTGGCAAGGCCTGGTCACCTGATCTATGCGCTGACAAACCGAAGACTACGATGTGCAAGACTGTTGCAAGCATTTCCATTCAGGCTGCAACGTGCGTTGGAAAAGGTACTCGCACGCACACAACCAAGCTATCAACATGATCTGCATGTATCACATGGCGGGCATTGCTAGAGAAGCTGTCAACGCCGCAAGAGCCACAACCACATGCGCCTGAGTCCGCAGCAAGTCGAGGCTAACAGCGAAGGCATTTGTTAAATTGGCACAGAGCTAAGCAGGCTCAGAAACTTAACGTGTTATAGAATGCTCGATGAGTAATGCAGCTCAAGGAGAGGACACTTTGCAGCTGTGTCGTGGAGAGAGCAATCAAAGGCTACAGCCGCACCCATGCACGGAGGCACTCAGGCATGAAGTTGAATCACAACACGTCTGAGCCCTCTGGGGAATCGCACTGCAAGGGATGCATGGGACTGAGGCAGGCACCTACAATGACGGTTGTATAGATTGCAATCCTCCAAACAGGTTGTTGTGCTGCAACGTTCCAAGCACGTGGTCCAAGCCTTCACCGCCACCAGTGCCACTGCGAAGTTGATTCAGAAACGTGTTGACATCGAGCATCAATGAAGCCGCTTCCAACCCTCGGAGGCTCATCGAATCACAGGCCCCTAGCAACTCAGCCTCCGCCTGAGTTCCTTGCGCACAGGCGCAGTATCCATCATCCTGAACGTCGTTGCAGATTGCAAGGTCAGAATGACGGCACTTTCGGCAATAAGAGAACTCCGTGTCACAAGCGACTAAGTGCCAAAGTACTGAAGGAAGGAAATCTCACCACAGCTAGGATGCAAACAGCCGGTGAATATTGTCATCGTGGGCTGGGACCTTCGGGGTGGTCTTAGGTCCAGGTTCCTTGGCACATCGACTCAGTGGCTTTGGTGTGGCTGGATCTTTGGGCCACTGGCCCGATGAGGCCTAGCTATCATCGAAGCCTCTGTGTCTTCAAGTGTTTCTCGGTCTAGATTGCCTGACCGACCTCTCGAGCACCCTTAGCCGCTGATGCAGTTAGACTTGGAATCTGCGCTAGGTCCTCTCTTGCAAGAACTCCTTGCTGAATTGCTTGAATCTGTCACCACGCAGCAAAACCCAGTCCTCACAGGCCACATCCCCCAGTGATGTATTGCATGGGAGAGTCCTGGGCTCCGCAGTGAAACTGCGGTATTCATCAGGTGGCATGAGCAGGAACACACCGAAAAGCATGCAGCATGGGAAGGTAATATTGCACGGATCTGATCTGGAGCCAATTGATGCAGACTAATCGGTTCCACAAAATGGGACGCACTGGGAGCCTGGCTCGTTGCAGCGGCTGCCCCCCACATCTTTGACGACTTGGCAGCGGCCTCCGATGGCCTTGCCGGCTTCTTTTTTTGTGCAGTTGCAAAACCAGGAACGAAGGGCCCTAATCTAAGGCAATCACGCAGAAGCCAGTCTTGCAAACGCATTCGCCAGCCCTTGACAAGCATGCAGCAAACTTTGATACGTCCGACCCAAGCCATCCCAAGCCACATCACAGTGATTGGAGACCCAGGGCCCCGCTGGCAGTCTACAGCACCTCTCGATGATGCACAGCCCCAGAATCGACACCTGAAGGTCAGAAAAATCAGTCCTGCAAAGGCTCAGGATGCAGGTCTTGAGGCACACGCCCGCCGCCGGTCTTCTTGGCGCATGTTTGTTGATCCTTAATCATTGCGCATCATGGTCAAGTCCAGAGGGAGGAACGGCGACGAGGGGAAGTGTGAGACACAGAGAGAGAGTGAGAGAGCGATGGCAAAGGAGCAGAGCGATGAGGGAGGGGTTCCTGCGAGCTGTGAAATTCGGTGTGCGTGTCAGTGACTTAACCGGCAGGTCTTCGCCAAGAAGCCACGGGAATGCATTTTCCATCTCTCCCCCTCCAACCCTGAGCGCAGATACACCTGGCACGAGTGACTTTTCATCCAGCCAAGTTGTGTCTCGCTGTGTCCCGCGATGCAACACAAGGCCTCCCTCCCAGGCACTTGCTGGGCCCCACTTCCACCTGGTCACAGACGTGGTACCTCGGCTTTCGAAAGTATGGAGATTTTTCAAAATCACCATCTCTGGGATCAATGATGAGTCCTTCACTTGCAGTCTGTACCAGAATATGCTTCGGTCAGAAGGTTGTGCCCAAGGGGAGTAGACAGCTCGTCTCGCCAGTCTCAGCACAGCCAGGATCGTGTTGGCTGCACCCGAAGTCTCCAAAAAATATCGTCTAAGACCCAGTCCAAACGCCGACTTCCAATCCTGGGACACTCCAGCATGCGTCGTCTTGACCGGGAAATTCTGGCATGGCATTCCGATGCCTGGTGATCGGTCGCATCACTCTCTGCATCGCTGTTGCCCTCTTGCCTGACAAGGCAAATGCCGATGTGTTGCCCGCTTTGTCTCGTCAAAGGCTCTCTCAAGCCCGTGAGGCCGGAACACATCCACGGCAGCCGCAAATTGCAGAAACTGGAAAGCCTACCACAGGACTGCCCGAAGTATCCTCTCCTACTACGAGTGCCCGGCAACAGGGCTTGCCCCTGCATCTGGGACCGCTACGCATTTTTTGCCAGAGGAACACTCGGTATCCTCGCAAGCCACGAACCCAAGGACGCTTTCAGGAAAGTAACACTCCACGAAAATTAACTGCATGCGAGGCATGTGCAGGAAGCCTGCTGCAAAGCATCCCCCAAGCGTCTCTTCCTCCAGGATGCTCCAGTGACACAAGGCACCACGCCGTGCAGAGCCCAAGCTCCCGACTCGCTCTGGCCGACCTGCATACCCCACGTTTTTCCAACACCATTCGCTTCTGACCCGGGCCAAGCCTCGTAAGCGGGAGGGGATCCCAGCAAAACCTGGGCACGGCAGTGTTTTATCATCGGTGAGTTTCGACCTGGAAAAGCCCTTCCAGGCGTCCAGCGAGTGGCCAGAGCCCGAGCCAGCATCTCATGCGTGACGACATGTAGCGAAGCTCGAGTCCGCAATCGTCGTACTTCGCTTTTGTCGTTGTTGCTCAGGATGGAAATCTTTTCTACAGCTGAATTCAAGCATGGCTTGTGATCATGTGGAGCTAAACCATCAATGCGTGGGGCTTACATGGACTGCACCTGGATTGAACTGCTTCCGACAACACATGCGCCCCACATCGAACCTCGAACCCCGGAGCCAAAGTGGACTGCGCGCACGGGCAGTGATCCCTCTGGCAACGGTTTGAGTTCGCCGGAGAGGTCCTAGTCGAGGGCCCGCTACCAGACTAGCACAAGCCCCCCCCGAATGTCCGTCGACCGCTGTGCCGCCTCTGAGGATTCCATTTTGGAGCCGACCTGGCACTTTTGGTCAGAACATCTGCATCTCTCACTCAAGTCCATGCTTCTTAGAGGAGTTTCAGGAAAGACGGGATCTTCATGGGCTCCGCGCCGCTTGAGCTGGCAGCTTGGCATGTGTCTCCTGGCTCAGAGGATCGACCACCGGAGCCTCCCGCGAAATCCCTTGAAGGCCTCAGATGGATCCACATAGAGCCGGCTGCGCTTCGGCATGGCCGCCATCTGCACACCATGTGCCAAGCTCCCTGGGCCCCTTTGTAGTAACTAGAAGGTAAGCACCAGCCTTCTTGCGTTCCTCAGCCTGTCTCCGAAGCGCAGCATTGCGAATCGGCTCCATGGAGGACCTGAGGACTCGGAACTACTTAGCCGACTTAGCCACTGCTCCTACAAGTCTTGTGCCGATGTGATTCGATAGAGTATTCGGCTGGTCATGACGGCTGGTCTGTGCAGTCTTAGCAGCAGCACGTAAGAGCAAAAGCTTTGGATTAGGTATATCTTGACTGCCCTGCATGTCTATCTCTAGATTGTTACAGCATGCCAGAGGTCTTGCACATGCTCCTGCGATGTACCACAATGACAACTCAAACATTGCAGGAACAGCTCCGCAAGCACAGCTCTGAGTGAGGGCAGGGCGTCAGATCGAGAGGCTCCAAATCTTTGGGTCCAATTCTGACCTCGGCCCGAGTTGGCGTGCCGTAGCTGGCGCTCTTGTAGTTGGGGCGAACTCTAAGCGGGAAAGTTTGGATCCATGGGAAACCACTGGGCAAAACACTGGTCGGATGTTGTCGAAGAGCCGAGGCTGATTTCGAGCCTGACGGAAAGCGTACCAAGACCTCGGCCCCTCTCAGACCCTTCAGCCGGCCTGACCCCGCTCCAGCATATCAGTGGACCAGCGCTTCACCGTCTTGCTGCCCAGCTCGGTCTCAGCCGAATATGCGAGTCTCTGTGGTGACCTCTGCCGAATTTGCGAGTCTTGACCGTCTGGCCTGGCGGCCCAGGGTCATCTTGCCCGCGGCCAGCGCTTTGGCGGAGTCTGGCAAAGGCGCACGACTCGCGTCGCGTCGCGCCGCGTCGCTGCGGGGCCCGGCCGAAGCGCCTGGCATCGCTTCGTAAGTCTCCCTTTGTTCCTCTCCGAAGGGCAGCTCGGTGACTTTGAACGCAGGCTCGCTGTGGTTCCTGCTCTCTCTCGAAGCACGGTCACACAACCGCTTCGACGTGGCGCCTGCTCAGAGTCTGCGGTGGGCTACTCCCAATTCTGGCATCTTCGGCGTTGGACACCTGAGCTGAAGCTCAGAAGAGACTCGTTTGGCTTCGTGCACTGTACTCAGAACCAAGCCCAGAAGGGAATGTCGGGATGGTCAGAGTACTTCGGGTACCTGCACTTGCATAGGCATGGTCCCACCTGTGGCATGTGTCGTCTGCGTGCACGATCGTCACGAGCATTGGCAGGTTTCTGAACTTCAGTCTGGCAGGGCACTCTCGCGGAAAGCTCCGCGGAAAGCTGAAGTGATTCATTTCGTACTCAATCTGCCCAGGATCAGGCAACACGCATGATTTGCTTTGCTGAGCAGGCAGTCTGCACACACGCAGCCTTGTCCTTGAGTCTATTGTCCTGAGAATACATGGAGAAAGGATGACGTTGCAGAAGCCTCGCGTGAGCACACGCTTCCTTCAGTCTTGTAAGCGTCATCGGCTCTTCTTTCGGCCGTCGGAAGTTAAACTCCTCGACCTCGTTGCGTCTACACACTTTTCCAGAATAAATACCTAAAACTTCTGATGCACATACAGCCGCGCGCCTCCCTCTCCCCATTCCTGATGGAGAGGGGCACATAGTACTCGTCGCCATTCAGCCTCAACTCCTCGACAGAGCAGAGACACCGTGGGCCTCCAGCTTGCACGGTGGAGGCAAAGGGCTAAAGGCTAGGATAGGCTTCGAGTCGGTCATTTGCGGTCCTCGTTGTCCCGCTTCATGAGTTCTTTGCGAGTCTCCAACAACCTCGAAGCAACTCCCCCCTTTAAACGGTGTGATCACTCTCAGCAGAGCTCCAGATCCCGCTGAGGGCGATGCTGGCCTCGCGTGCGGAAGGTGGGATCCTCCACGCGCTGCATGCCAACCGTCCTGAAGGTTTCAGGGGTTTGGAGGTGGCAACACAGCACAGGCAAACAGGCAGGCAAACAGGCAGGCAAACAGGCATCTTCAACTACAACTTTGCTCTTTTGCACGTTCTGGAACCCCTGGAACCCGTCGGTCTTGCACTCGCGCTCCGGGTTCACCGGGTAGCTCATCGGCATGAGACCACCGCGGACTCGTGCCAACTGCCAAGCATGATGCTGCAGACGGTCACACTCAACCGCAGCATGCCTGGTGATCTCCTTCTGCACGCTCACGGATGTGTGCTATCGGGCCTCGGTCAGTGTCAGAAGTTGTCACATGTCCTCAGAGTTCGCCAACAATGAGAGGCTCGCAGTCTCGCGGATGTGTCTCATGATTCGGCGGCTGGCGCTCCAAAACCTCAAGTCAGCCACAAATCAAGCCTTCGTCTCCCGGCCCTTCTGTGACGAGTGCTCGGCTGGTTCACAGCGTGCTGCCCAGTTCTCGCCTGCAATGAGCCCGGCAGCCTTGACCTGCTGGGGCTTCCGAAAACCCAAGGGCAGATTTCGAAAGCTGCATCTGAGTGTGAGCCCTCATGTCAAGATCCTGTACAGTCCATGTCTTGGACATGAAGTGCTGAACACAAAAATTCGCAAACATAGCCATAACGAAGCGAACAAGGAACAAACTTGGAAGCATAGGAGATCTCGACGCGAAAGTATTTGCATGGTCAGCCTGTGACTTATGCGGCTAAATCTGAGTTGTGCGCCTCAGCCTTTCGGCTGTTGTTGAGTGCTGTCCTGCAGCTGTGCGAATCAAACATGGAGCCGAGGTGGCGAATGCGGCAGTCCTCGTGTGGTGCTCGGGCACGTGATGAGCATTGAAATGAGGCGGGTACCTTAAGCACTCCGACTGTCTGTGCAAGTAAAGAACCCCGAGCAGGCTCCCTTTAGATGGCTGGGATGTGCTGGCGTCTTCAACTAGTCCAACGTCAAGAACCGGATTCCTCGACGAGACGCGTGGAGACACTGGCTTCATTGGCACTGTCGGGACCGCAGATGACGCCGCGCTTCTGCTTGATCTCGGATTTACGGGCCGAGTGCAGGCAATCACTGACCGAACTTCAAACCGGACCGTGAACCGCATCCAAAGCTTCTGCATTCTTACAGTCTTGCTGTGCCCTTTCGGAACCTGCGCAGTGGGTCCATCAACGAGGCCCCAGCAGGGCCACACTTGTGAACCTGAGCAGAGGCGATGTAAAGACAATCTCAAGAATTCTTAGAAGCCGAGCCTGCCCAGTAGCGTCCAGTCCTCGTACATACTTGTCGAGGAAGCCATTCTCGAGGGCCTGTCCATCGGACCGGGCTACAAGTGCGGGCTGCAGTGGGCCCCGAGCCCCCATCAGGCATGCCTTCTCCGCGCGCCGCTTCTCGGCAGTCGTCAATCGTCCATCTGCATCTTGATCGAAACACTTGCCAATGAAATAGTCCAGCTGGCCGACAACTCCGTCACCTGAGTTACAGGACTGCAAGCTCTCCGTCCCGTCGCCACAATGTTCTTGCCTGTGTGTTGGACGTGTCGAGCCTTATGCTTGGGTGTGGGTGTGGGTGGTGGCGAGTATGCCATCCAAGAGTCTGGCATACTTGCGTATCAAACAACGATCTTTCATAGCCGAGCTTCTGAGTAATCGCATCTCCCAAAATGTGCGTCGTGGTGTGGGTGTGTGGGTGTGGGTGTGTGTCTGTGTGTGTGTGTGTCTCTGTGTGTGTCTCTGTGCGTGTGTGTGTCTCTGTGCGTGTCTCTGTGTGTGTGTCCCTGTGTGTGTGTGTGTCTCTGTGTGTGTGTGTGTGTGTGTGTCTCTGTGTGTGTCTCTGTGTGTGTGTGTCTCTGTGCGTGTGTGTGTCTGTGTGTCTGTTGTCTGTGTGTCTGTGTGTGTGTGTGTGTGTCTCTGTCTGTGTGTGTGTGTCTCTGTCTGTGTGTGTGTGTGTCTGTGTGTGTGTGTGTGTGTCTGTGTGTGTGTGTGTCTGTGTGTGTGTTTGCGTGTTGTGTGTTCGTGTGTGTGGGTGGGTGCGGGTGCGGGTGTGTGTGTCTCTGTGTGTGGGTGTGTTTGTGTTTGTTTACATGAAGTTAGACGCATGTATGTCTATGTGCAATTCGTCTCAAGCGCTGTCTGAGCTCGGAGGCGAAACCCGCCTCATGGAGGGAGAATAGACACCGTCAAAACTCCTGCGACGAGAGGACCCCAATTTTAGTCTTTAGCTTCATTCTACCACCTAGCTCGCTGCAGCACCACGAGAACGCCAACCAGCTCCGCCATGAGCCACTCGTCCTCGTCGCGGGGTCAGGTGGGACTGAGGTGTGCTAACAGAAGCTGCGAGTTCGCCGTGACCGATGCAACCTACGGTGGTTACTGCTGCAAGCGGTGTCATGCCAACGATGTGCGCTTTCAGCTCAGGTGCATGCACACAGAAGCGCACGGGCACAAGTGCCAACAAGTGGCCAGTCAGGCCCGGCGGGCAGAGGCGATCCCACCAGACGAGCCTGCAGCAGAGAGCTCGAGTAAGGCAGCGCTCAAGCTTCACAACCAAGGGCGATTGCAGGACTTGCGCTGCGCATCCTGCAAAGCGGGTGATGCGAGCGCGGGGCCTGCAGAACTTCCGGAACAATCGCCGGAGCTGCCGGAGGAAGTTCCTGCAAGGAGACCTCCCCAACCAGCTGCACCAGCTGCGCTGCCTCGGGGCAGCATTGGCTGGAGCATCAAGCGCAAGAGGGACGCGGAAACGCCGCCGTCAAAGAGATCTACGGCCGCGTCCGCAGGTCCAGCCGAGCCTAGGACTGGAACGGAAGAGACAAAAGCACAGCCAAAAAAATTACCAACGCCAAGGCCGCCAAGGAAGACCAAGCCTGCCGTTCCGCCTGGATTGGGCCTTGAGAGTGAACGCCGAAAGGTGGAGACCCAGATGGAGCTTTTCTCAGCAGTGCGCCGAATCAAGAGGACCTGCAGGCGCGTCCTAGCTCAGTCGGAGTTACCCGTGGAAGTCGCTTCTGGCTCAGAGGACAACGAGCCGCCTCCGGAAGGGTACCAGCCTTCTGAACGAGATCACCTAATCTGGAAGCTGTGTGGACTGCGCCCGGTCGCGGGCTACGAAAGGGAGTTCGCAGCTTTGGTGGATGAGGCCGAAGCCCGCGCATTGGAGAGTGTGCAGAAAGGGGAGAGAAGGGTGCCCGAGCTGCGGATTCTGGAACGGCTCATTCCAGGTAACCTTCCCGACGCCGACGACGTTGAGTACTGACTGAGTAGCACCGTGACCATTGCCCGATTTTGCGAAGCCACGTGCCGTGCATTGATGCTCGAGTGGAGCAATGGCGGCAAATGCCTCTCCGATGAGCCACCAGTTGCATGGAGTGTACATTCGCAGTCCGGTTGGTCCTTTGTAGTCGCGTTGCTGCCTGACACTTGAGCAATGATCGCAAGCGAGGCAGCGCCTAAAACTCTCGCGGCCGGGCTGACGAAGGGAAAGCTTGATCATATAGGTGCTACTTTCGGGCTTGGCTGGTTGTTTGTAGAGAAGGTGATATAAAGCAGCTCTGCTTGCGCTTTATTAGGTGGAATTGCAGAAGAGCCATCTTCTGCAAGTCGGCAGGCAGGAAGTCATTTAAAAAGGGATCCAGGAAAGCACCCCAAATTTCGAATCTTCTCATGTTCCTTTGCAATCCAGGAACAGTCGCTTGAGTCTTTAGCGTGGCGTGTGTGTGCTCCTCTGCTGTTCTGGCTCAGGCCCGGTTTCTAAGGGTTCAGGTCATAGCTTCGAAGTTGATTGTCGTACATCCAATCCAAGCGACTCGGGCTTGGACAGGGGTGTGGGTGAAGGCAGCCGCAAGCTCTTAAATCAGTTAATCAGACCCCAAACCCCAAACCTAGAAGCTTTCCTGAGGCCAACATGTTAAATCTGAAAAGACTATGCAATAGCTTGTGCCGGAAGTACGTATCGCAATATCGCCGAGGTGATACCTGGAGCGCCGGGAGAATGGCGTTTATCAGGCCGTCCATGTGGTCTCTCGGCTTTGACTTTAGGCTCAGTTTTGTTTGGGGTTTGAGATTGCGGTTTAATGGGCTGAGGATAACTTCTATCTTTCCGGCTGCAAGAATGAGGGTAGAAGACCTACGGGCTGTGGAAGCTGCTCCAAAACAGAGTTTGCTTCTAGATTCGCCTTGGTCCAAACACTTCGAAACAGCCTTGACCCTAGGGCCTACGACGAAGGCCGGGCGTTGAACATACAACATATGCAGGTGTACACACACACACACATTGAGCAACATGAATGTGTGCACGTGTATGTGTATGTGTGCCCCCCACATATACGTATACATACATACATACATACATACATACATGCATACCTACGTACGTACGTACGTACACACATACATACATATATATATATATATATATATAATATTCATACATTATTGCTGTAATGTACGTTATTTTACATATACAAACATATGTACATACATATATATATATATATATATATGTATCTATACACATATATATATATATNNATACATATATATGTAGGTATGTATGTACGTATGTGTGTATGTGTGCGTGCATACATACAATAGGTGAAGACGCTTAAGCCGCTGAGCTCAGGTTAGCTTTGCTGCAGACGTTCTGGGTCGACGCGTCGGTGATCCGCACGGAGACCGCAGGGGCGAATCCCATTAGGTCTGAGGGTTCAGGATAGGTTTTTGTTCAGCTTTATTAGGGTTCTGCCAGGCTCCCTGAGGGCTTTGGTAGAGTTCTTTGACAGGGCGTATGGCACAAGATTTTGTCGAAAGCTGCGGGAGTGGGAGTTCGCAAAGGGCTTGGACCGCGGCTTGGATGTTTGGGACAGTGGCCATGGCAACGTTGCGCGGCTTCCGCTTGAGATTTTGAGGAAGTCGCAGAAGTGCTGACAGCCCCCACGCGAGGAAACATACGTGCCAGTCAGGCCTACCTCAGCATGTAGCTTAAAGATCGGGGCACACCCATCTCAAATCTGCCGGAGGAGATGCAACACAGCCAGCGCCAGGAGGTCGTTGTGGACGCCCAGGCAGCGCCCTGAACCAGCTCTGAGTCTCTGAACTGTTCGCTTACGAGACCTGCATCCGGCAGTTTTAGCACAGAAAGTCAGATGTCTGCGTAGGGCATAGAGACCAGAGACCGACACGAGTCGTTTAACACAGTTCTTAAACTCTGCGAAACTGGTGGAATGGCTTCCTGTCAGCCACAAAACCCGAAACCTGATATTACCCCTTGTCCTCGTCATGCAACATTGCCTGAGTGGAAGCGAAACTCACGGCATCGGCCCTTGCTGAGGCAGCCACGGACGTGGACAAGCCGCGGCATGTTCGGGCAAAGCAGGCAGACACCGTCTCCCATGGGAAAGCCGGCCATGTCAAGACTCAGAAGCACGCGAAGCACAGCAAGAGGAACAAGAAGGTTGAAGAGCCTGCATCCTTAATGCGTGCAGAGCCCTCCGCCGGCTCCGAGACAAAGCCTCCGAACGACGAGGAGTCCACGGACGATGGGGATGAGGACGAGGGGGAAGGGAACGAAGAGTCGTCCCAGGAGTCGACACAGGAAGGATCGGAAGACAAGACGCCATCCACCGAGAAGGACGACTCTACCGGCGAAGACACCACTGAGGATACGGACTCAGACACGCAGGACACTTCCGCTGACACTGACACTGACTCATCAGCCGCAGCCTCAACAGAGGACATGAAGGGTGAAGAGGCTGAAGAGGATCCTGGCGATGGCACTGGCGTGGCAACCGAAACGGTACAGATTTCTGACAGCGGCAACCGAATTTCTGGCACCTCCAATGCAAGCGCAGCCGTGCTGATGTCAGACTCGGAATCCTTCTCTTCGCTCAAAGCCATTTCCCAGGCAAGGTCTATGGGGTTGCAGCCGTTGCTTTTTCCCGCCCTGCATTCTGAGGGCATGTTTGGGAGCTGTTTGGGATGGTTGGAGCAGGGCTCAGCTGGCAGCGAAATGGGAAGGTGAGCGCTTCTCTTGAGGGCCTGCCCTGTGCTTTGAACTTGGCTCCAGGGTTGGAGCTATGTCCAAGAAGAGAGAAGTTTGCACCATTCAGGGCCGACTGTAAGGGGTTGGTTCTCATTGCTATTGATGGTGCTACCATGGTAAATGGCAATCCTTTGGGCTGTTGCCATCATGAGTTCGTGCTCTTGCGATTTGTCCGGATAACCACTGCCACTGGGCTGCTGCTTCTACTGCTGTAACTTGTGCTGCTGCTACGTGTGCTACTGCTACCGCTGCAGCTGCGGCCGCGGGTCTGTGGGCATGATGCTGGGTATTCGCGAGAAATCGAGCAGGCGATGCTTACTGTAAGAGCGACTAGGAAAGGCACAAGCAAAGCAGCGGCGAGCGCGAGAGTCTTCGTTGGGCGATGTGGGAGTTTCCGAAAATTAGGGGTACCTTACTTGGGTGTCCTTATATTAAGGATCCTATTATTTAGGGTACTATATTACGGTCCCCTATTTTCGGAAACCCCCATCATGTTGAGCCTCTTTTCACAAGAAAGGCTGTCTCGGACGTTTGCTCCGAGGCCTTCGTGGCTGATTTCCAGAGCTAGCTACCTTTGTTCTACGATAATGTAGGGGCCTAAAGAATTACCTCTACTATTTTTTTGGGGGGGGGTCCTTATTATAGTTATAGTATAATGGGCCCCAAGACCCTATTCTATAATTATCAAGGCCCCGATATTATTGTTTCCTGCAGCTTGTCAGAACCGCCAAGCAGTAAGCTTTCTGCGAAACCAAGCGCTGTGGATGCGAAACTCGAACCCCACGAAGGACTGTTGTGGGGAATGCCGAAACCTGAAGGGAGGTGGGCTTGTGTGTTTAAAACCTGCAAGGAGCAAAGGGCGCAAACACCGAACACCTAACGCAGAGGCCTAATTGATTACAATTTATTTTGGGGGGTTCCAAATTAAATTATAGTATTATAATATACTCCAAAACCCTATTCTAACTATTAAGGACCCTGCATTAACACGAGCCATATGCCCGCAACAGGAGGTGAGTTAGAGTGGCACAGCCGGAAACCTCAAAAGGAAGGATCCTTCCCTGCCATGTGCGAGTTGCGAGAGTCGAAAAGGAAGGACTTGCGGGAGACCTCATGGAGAGGCTCGGAGGTCCACTTTACATGGCCAGCGTGGCGGAGTAATTCAGAGAGATTCACGAATTTTGTGGTCCAGTGTGTCATGAGCCTGTTGGGCATAGCCCTTAGAGTATGCCCATGTTGTCAGAATTTCAACTCGCAGTGGCAGGCAAACTCTTCGAATGACCATTCCTCCGCTGCGACAGGTGCGAGGCTTGACAGAAGATATTTGTGCATCGGGCAGCGTCCGTGCACATCGTTTGCTCCAGACATGCATGTTCCAGTGCGGATGCCGTGCTACCGCCGCGCACAAGCTGCGCGCTGCGAAAAGCTGTTTCATGCATGGAAAATGGAAAATGTGTCAGAGTTTGAGACAGTGCATTGATTGCTGTCATTGCCCGATTGGGGGACAGGTGTCGCATGACCAGAGACTGACAATGTCCGTTTAGCTGTTATGCTGGTGAACTTCGTTACACAATAAGGGATACGGACCTCAGAACAGGCTGGCAATCTAAAGCCAGCCACATCCGAGGATCGCCAGCAATCTCGAACAAGGACTGCGGGATAAAAAAGGCCGTCAGGGTCGCAAATGAAATCGCACGAGTGAAGGCAGTGCAGGGAGATCACGGCAACGACATGCATTGCCACTGCCGGTACCACGAGGACCACTAACCACCACCGCCACCGCCACCACCACCACCACCACCACCACCACCACGACCACCACCAGCACCAGCACCGCCAATACCACTACCACCACAACCACAATTACTACGACGATGGCGGCGGCTACTGCTGCTGCTGCTACTGCTGCGACGACGACGACTACTACTACTACCACCACTACCACTACCACTAGAACTACCACTACCACTACCACTACCGCCACCACCACCACCACCACGACTACTACTACTACTACTACTACTACTACTACTACTACTACTGCTCCGGCTATGGCTACGGGTACTGCGACTACAAATGCTGCCATACCTTTGGGTGGTTGTCAAAATTTTGGTTCCTTTTTGGGTCCTTATTATAATACGGCACCTATTATTTAGGGTACCCCAAAAGGGACCATAATTTTGACATCTACCCATATAATTGCACGAACTCCGCCCCGACTTCCGGAGGATCTTCCGAGTCGGCAGAGGTGCAGAGCTCGTCGGATGCTGACGCCGAAAGCCTCGAAGGCTTGGAAGAAGGCACCGGGAGCCTTTGCTTCTTTTTGCTTGCTAGGTTTCTGAAGGTGCGAAGGATTTGCGGAGCTAGCGTTTACGGGGTTTGAATTTCGGTGATTCTGGCTTCGGTTTGGGGGATTTGCGGCTCTGAGGTTTCACGATTTAGTATGTCAGCCGGCATACTCTGTTTTTGAGTTCAGCATCGTATTTCTTCCATGATTCCAAGTCGGGATTCACGCTCGCGCTGAGGAAAACTGACGATGATGGTGCTGGTGCTCATCATGCTGATGACTGCTCTCATAGTGAATAACAGAAGTAGGAGTTAGAGATTAGAGCAGTGCTGGTGGTTCCAGTGCTGCTGCTGATGATGTCAACAACGTTGCATGTGTTGGGCAACATGATGATTACCATGATGCGGTGGTGATGTTGATGTTGATGACGACGATGTTGAAAGTGGTCATCAAGGCTGATGGCGGTTCTGAAGTAGGAGGTGGTGGGCGTTGAGGACAGTTCGGTGAGCCAGATGACGATGGCTGTTCATGTATCTGGTGGTTGAATGGCTTTTAGGGCTTTCCAGCAGGAACCCACTCCGACAAACGTACTTGCAGTCATGGCATCAGTAGGTTGTCACCCGGACTTTTCGCTGAACCCCGAAGAACCCTTTGCCTCGGTGTGTGGTCGCCTGCCTGGAGCTACCTGTCACTTAGCTGTCGGTAAGAGTCGAAAGCATCACCCAGTCTGGTGTGAGTGAATAAGCAGCTTGAGGCCCAGAAACCCTAAATGCCCTAAATTTTCAATCGCAGAGCTAAAGCTGTGGAGCCAGGCCTGGAAGAAGGGGAGTCTGACGAGCTGGTGAGGGGGGCGGCACAGGCAGACAGAGCTTCCTGCAATCTGGGGCTGTGAGGTTTGCTCAGATCTTCTTACTTGGTGGTGTGTCTTGTCTTCTGTCGGAGGACCTTGGCCCCATGGCCTCAGTTCTGCGATTTGTTCCACTCGACTGGCAGACAGCAGCTCGTGAAAGCCAGTATCGGTTTCTCGCCGACATTCGTCGGCGCAGAAAAAACCCTAGACCAAACCGTCGCGATGATGTGGCATGTCTACGATGCCGTGACTTGCTCCAGGCGTGCGTTGGCACCATGATCGAGAAGTGCCCATCTGCAACTTAGCAAAGCCAAGCATGTTGCAGGGCAATGGGGCATCCTTCATTCTGCCTTGGTTTGCTAGGAAGCCGCCCTGCATGCAAGCTTCGCCCGTGCCCAGGACAAGTCCGATCCATGCAAGTCTTCAGACGCCGGAACATGCGTGACGTGGCACAAATAGACAGAGAAGATGCACCGGGGTTGGGCGGCGAGCTCCGGGAAGTGCTGCGGTACACAATGCTGCGATTTTGCTAAACACCGTTTTCGTTATGTATCTCGCCCAACTTCAGCTGCTACTGCAAGTCAGCATGCAGAAGACGCGTGTGGATTCCCGCACGCGTTCGTGCATGGTAACCTTGCTTACCATCATGGTGCGGGGCCTCGTTGGAGGTCCAGGGTTGCTCTTCGCTATTCTAGGGCCCGCCAGGTGAATGTGTTTCACAAGTGCGCCGACGACAAGCTCACACAGTGCGTGACTTGAGCCCGCAAGGAAGACTTTAGATCGGATGCGTTTGTTGAGACTTCCTGGTTTGTAGGGTTTAGGGTTTGTAGTCGATGAAGTGCCTGGGTTCGAAAGGGTGCGATTTCCCAGAGTGTCAAGGCAGGCTAGATCTCTGAAGCCCTTCATTCCTTCATGCATGAGCGCGGTCCCTGGCCTGACAGTGAAGCCTTGCAGAAGGGGTCTCTGAAGCACAAACAGGAGGCCTATAGGCCTGAAATTCTGAAAGACCGAAAGGTTTCACCAATCTGGAAACCCCACTCGCACCGCAAAAGCCCCGAGACCTAGATCTGCGAAGCCCTGAAGGCCCAAAGCTGTTGAGCTTGTCATGTAATAGAAAAATATGACATGACTAGAAGATGTTTGAAGTGATTAACATATTAGAATACAGCAAGTATAGTATAATAGAATGCAAGCAGAAAGCCAAAGCCTCAACTCAGGCCATCCGCAAGGGCAAGTGCTCTACAGGCGGCTCCACCTGCAGCTGGGCTTGAAGGTTCTGAGCTAAAGCCACTACGGCTTTTGCTGGGGGCCTTGTGAAGGGCCTGCCAGTTGAAGTTAGGGTTTAGGGTTTAGGATTTAGGAGTGGTGGCTTATAGGGGCATTCAGAGTTTTGGTTTCAGTTTTTTTCAGCGGTTCCGGGGGGGCAGCTCAGAGTTTGGAGGGAATTTAGGCTGTAGCTTGTGGATACAGTTTCAAGGCTCGGGGCTGGAGAAGTCTTAGGTTCGCGTCGCGTATCATTTTTGCCATTCCTTCCGGATCGCTGCATGGTGTCCGGAAACTCTGGTCGACGCTTTTAAACTGCAGCTGCTGCGACAGGAGGAGCAAAGTGCAGTGAGGAGAGCATATTCCCTCTTGCAAGTATCGAAATGGGGGTTTCTGAAAATAGGGGACCCCAATGTAGTACCCTAAATAATAGGATCCTTAATATAAGGACCCCAAAATAAGGTCCCCTTATTTTCCGAAAACCCCATTTCATCGGCTTCCAAGTGCCATTCCCCCGATTAGGAATACGGAAATTCCAAGCCCCCCGACCCTCCAAGAGTGCTGTAGAAATTCGTGTCCGAAGCTTGATGCCCTTAGGGTTTAGGGTTTAGGGTTTAGGGTTTAGGGCCTACACCACTCAGGCTATCTGCCATGCACTGGAGTTGAACTCCATGGCTCTTCCTGCGCAGCGCAGCCGGTGGAATCTTGGCCTGCTGAGGGTGTGAGCTGCGAGCCGTGTGCATTGGGGACACAGGGTAAGGTTAGCACCCTGAGTTAGGGCTCTGGGACCCGAGATCTATCTAGTAGAGACGGCGACAGTGGCAGAAGACAGAAGCAGGTCTGTTCATTCCCGAAGCCCGCGAATCACTGAACCCGGCATGCCTAAGTGATGCGCTGCCGACGGAGTTCAGCCAGGACAACTGCAACGGCGGCTACGTGAGCGACGGCACATCAGGCAATCCTGCTGCATTGAGGGTTGGTCAGTGAAATGCTTCCCTTTCTCAGATTTCTCATGTCTTCATATGAGGCAAGCGGTCCTTGTGGGCACCAGCTTTCCCATACACAAGTTTGCCGTTAGTTTCATAGACGGTTATGCTGCATCCTAGGCTAAAAGAGCAATGACGATCATATTAACGTTTATCCTCATACGAGTTCTCGTAGTGACGGCGGCGGCAAATCAACATTCCGTTCTGGGGCTTGCCGGACTCTCGGAGAACAGGTCGTGAAGTCCTCAACCAATGTGGAAGTGCAGCATCCTAATATCCTGCCACAGGCCGTAGCCCCTCCAGCCAATTCCATCGAACCACCCTCTGCCCTAAGCCCCGAATCTTAAGCCACGTAAACCTCAAATGTTCGTTGAAAAGGCCTTTTTCAACGGATCTGGAACACTAAAGATCGGCCTTCTGCCTCGGAGCCTTTTCGAGGTATGTCCTGCATGATTTCCACAACGGACGGGGCCTCAGAAGGGAGAGGGCGGGGAGGGGCATCAGGGTATGGGACCTTGGGGGCTTCGGGTTTCGGAGCTCTTGGCGAACCTCACAATGAGGGGTTTGGCATGATTCCGAGACCTTGTTCAGGCCTTGTGAAGGGGCTGTGAGAGACAGCACTGACTTGCTTTCATGCGCGCAACGCTGCATAACTGGTGTCCATTATACTATAAGTATAATAAAGGGCCCCAAAATAGTATTAAGGGCCCCAAAATAGTATTGGGAATTATTTAGGTCCATGATCGGGCCCTAGCCGCGAAGCGCCAGCCGCGTGGAAACAACCAGGCCAGGCTGCGGCTTTCCACAAAAAGACGAGCCCAACTCCCGAAGTGGGAGTTTCCGAAAATTAGGGGTACCTTATTTTTGGGTCCTTGTAGCAAGGATCCTGTGATTTAGGGTACTATGTTAGGGTCCCCTATTCTCGGAAACCCCCAGATGCATTGAAGCTAAGGGCCTCACCCCATGAACCCGTGAGTTTCCCCTTAACTCTTCTCACCCAGCGTAAGTTCGGAAGCTGAGGACATCACGAAGTGCACGCATCTTGGGCTCGCAAGACCCAAGAAACCCTGCATGCCCTTTCCGGAAGAGCTTTGGATTTCTGGGTTAAGGGGCTTCGCATCTGGAGTCACTGCAAAGGGATGGGACTACCAAATACTTCCGCCATTCCAGAATGCATGGGCTCAAGACCGAAGACCTGCGGTGCTCTGGCTAAGCCACTCTTCAGTGCTTTTTCGGACCTCCACGCCCGGGCCTGACTGAATCCAAAGCCCCACGAGAACGACATGAAAGAGAATTGACCTCGATAGTTGAAAGTCTCAGCCATCAACCTAAACCCTTCTTGAGTTCTAGCCCCTCTTTCTGCCCTTGAAATCAGCACCCTTTCCTTTTTGAACGCTGACCCTTGAAGCCGCGGAGTTTGGGGAGTGCCCAGGAATGCCGGAACCTGTGCGCTGCCTGAGAAGGACTGAGGTGACGGAGGTGTTGAGTTTCGGTTCGGGGCTCTACCTGTAGGGCTCGGGGGTTAATGGGGTGTGTAGCGTTTCAAGAAACCGGGATTGAAAAAAGTTAAGAGGAAAGGGCTGGGGGTTTGCGATTAGGGTCTAGTAGCAAGAGCGGCATCCCGATTCGTGGCGACAGAGAGTATCAGAGAAAACAGCTGCATTTTGATTGTCGTGGTCGCACTGGCAGTGGGGCGGTCACTTTGCCCTGTGGGTGAGACGCGCTCTCCTCAAGATCGTTTCTGCGCACTGGTCATCAGCACTTTCATCCTCCTTGCTTGGTTTCTGGCTCAAGCTGTGGCTTACGCCGTTTGTTGCGACTTGTAAGGCCACGTGGACTCTACTTGACCCTACTCGAAAAACTCTATGGTGCAGGGCCAAGGAGCATTTGGCAAGTGCATGTCCACGCATGTATTGACAAACCAGCCCGAATAATAGCCCAGTAGTGAAGGAATCTTTGCATGCACAGCCTTCCAGAAATGCCCCATAAGCCGTCAATCCTAATCCAGACAACAGGCCAGGAGAGGCAAGGACGATTTTTGAAGATTAAGAACACCTTCTCTTGCTGGTCCTTGTACTGGGGATCCCCTTATTTAGGGTTTGAATTAGGGCCCCTCAATTCCTGAGCCTCATATATCTCAGCGCCACGTGCATGAGAACTACATGGGCCCTGTGCTGGCGCGGCTTCGCGGTGGGAAGACAGACATGGCGGACGAACATACAGGCTCTCAGGGCTTCGGGTTGAAGAACTGTCTATAGGGCTGACTTAGGGTTTGTGAAACGGGCTTTGGCACAAAATGTTGCCAACTTGCTTCCATGTGCTCAGACCTTTGCTGTCAAGAAGATTTTCCCAGGGTGGCCAAGGCGAGAGAGAAATGCATCAGCCATGGTCGACAGTCGTTCGTTGTTATCTTTATTGGCTCAACCGTAAGTCCGAGGTCCGTGGCTTTCGTTGGTCAGCCTGGATCTATGGACTTGTTTGACCATGCTTCTCATCTCAGGCTACTGGATGTGTGAATGCCGTGTCTCCCACAACTTCTTCGTGCGGACTTTGGGCAAGCGTCATAGCCGCATTTTGGTCGGGTTGCCTCGTGCCCGTCACAGATCGCAGGCGGTCGCTCGTTGCAAGAGTTTCGGTATTTGCTCTAACCCTAGCCCTAGACCCTAAAAGACAGGCATTTCAGATACAATGGCGACGATGTGGCATTCCTGGAAGAGTTCGGCGATGAGCTTCGGGAATTGGGTGCTGAGGCGGCTGCCGAAGACTGTTTTCCACTGTTGTGGTTGCACTTCTGATATCACAAAGCTTCACGATGTTCGGCCCGACGGGCGCTGTTGGTTTGAAGTGCCTAGTTCTCGTCAGATCGGGGCGGGGCGTAGGGTCTGCCAGGCGGTGTGGTTCGGCCCGAAGGGGTTGCTGAGTGACTCACATTCCAGCGACGACCGGTAGAGTTCCGCTGATGGCAGGTACAGACGACCTTGGAAGAACTCAGACGTCAGAGAGAGGAGGGGGCCACGATCTACTACGATGTTATAAGCGGCTTTTTCTACAAGAGTGTCGAAAATTCTTCTTCAAGGCTTTTCATATAAATGTTATGCGGGGCTTGTTGGACTTGAACCTATACTGTAGTAGTAGTATTGCCTCCAGGCTCAGGGCTTGAGGGCGCAGGCTTGAACATCCAGAGGCTGGTCCCAAACACGTCAGGATGAATCTTGAGGGTTTTTTTTTGGGGGGAGGGGGGTTGATACTTCAGGGTTTAGGGTTTGCAGGGGTTTGTAGAGGGTCACGGCTTGGAGTTAACAGAGTCTGAATGTCTAGGGTTGGTTCAACCGGAGATCCAGATCCTTTACCGCTTCCATGGGCCCTGGAAGCCTTGCATCGGGCCCGCCCCTCGCAGCCCCTACAGAAAGAGGGACCTTATTCTGTCTGGTGCTTAGTAGGGAATGGGGGAATGGGTTATAGGGACGACCTTAAGGGACTATCATAGGGATCCATTCCCCCATTCCCTACTAAGCACCAGACAGTATTGGAATAGGGTTTTGCAGTATACCAGGATATGACTCAGGGTATGACTGAAAAAGGACTGGGCTCTGAAAGCTTCCTCCCAACCCCTCCAGCCCAAGACGAGCCACTGCGCAATATTCCCACTGCGCCTGAGGGTCCATTTCCTCCTGCCGCCCTCACCCTACCAAATCCTAGACCCTATAAGCCCTCTAGAAATCCTAAGCCCCAAATGCCGGACCCTACCCACACCCCAAAGAGCATGCCCATACCACACCCCACCAAAACCCCTCAGCGCCGACTTCAACACCATTCCTTAGGCTTCCCTGTTATATTTTACTATAACCGTCTGTAAGATATTATCAGTGTTTCATAATATACTATACAAGCTATCATGTACTATAATATGGTTACTATACTATAAACCTACTATAATATGGTTACTAGACTATAAACCTACTATAATACGGATACTATACTATGAACCTACTATAAGTTACTATAAACCTACTATAACTTGCTTTGGCCTACTCGGACTGTAGCCCAAAGCGCCTTCGACGACACCGCGTAGGAGCGCCTCCGTGCGCCCGAGAAGTCCCTGGAGCGAGCTCAGCGCATCGCCCAGGTGGAGGGCACCGCTTTGGTTTAGGGTTCAGGGGTTTAGGGGTTCAGTTCAGGTATATAAATATATATATATATATATATATATATATACATACATATATATATATATATGACCTCGTTCAAGAGGGTTATTTATATGAATTTGGGTCACGGTTAGCTTAACCCCAAGCCCTAAAACCTTAAAGCCCTAAAGCGGGACGTCTCTTTGCCATGCCTGCTTTGAGCGAGTGTGTGAGTCGAAAGCCTAAACCCTTAGGCAAGAACCCTAACCTTGCTCTTTCAGTTCACCGGCTTGGAGTTGAGGGCTTTCGGGCGCGATGGTGGGACGCCCCAGAGCCCCCAAAAGCGAGGAGTATCACCCGCTGCACCCTGGAGTGTACCGGCTGAAGCCCGAGAGTTTCTTGGAGGATCCATCGCCGAATTGGGGGAGGGGGGGGAGTAGAGGGACCAATATACACGTCGGAGACTGTAATGATATTTCCTTATAGTCCTTACATGATTACAGAAATAGAGTATAATAGTACGGAATTTTTTATAATTATTAGGCCCCTATGCATTAGAAAGTTTAAGGAGCACTTGCGAGCCAAGACCCGCAGGAAGCTGTGTGAATCGCAGAGCGGGTGAACGTCTCACCACAGACAGAACCCAAATCCATGTCAAAACATGTGCCCGATTTTTCCGAGCTGGACGGCTGAGGAAGCTTTCCGGGAAATGGTGACCGAGCTGCAGCCACTAAGCATGCACTGGCTGCAGTTGGCCGGGATCCATGATCTCCAGTACAGGCGGAGTTCGAAGAATTGAAATCCACTTGGGAACCCTAGGAGCAGGGGAGACCTGCCTAAAACCGAACAGACCTCAGCCCTAAATGCTTGGCCTGGATTTAGGCTTGTATCTTTTGGACAAACTGCGATGCAATCCCGTCGTTTCTCAACCTCTTAATGGGTGTCTATGTCCATCCCAATCGCCAACTGTTGGTGCGGCATGCATGCACGCATGCATGCTTTAGTTCAACCCATTCGTTTCCGCAAATAATTACATGCAGTGCGAGCTTTTCTGTGAGCTGGACACAGGCAACCTGGACAGAAGGTATTGCCTCTGCTTGTCTATAGTTGGATAAGCTGTGCCCGCCAGTGGACGGCTCTATTTGGCTCCAGCTTAATTGGCAATGAATTACAAGCGATGTTGAATGATCCTTTGCAAGAATCCGGGCTGTGCTTATGATTCACTCATACCGCGGCTACAGGCTATAAGTCGCCTATCTGCCTGCAAGCCGAGGAAACCGGGTGGCGGAGCTGCCGCCCGTCTGAAGTCCCGCAAGCTCGTGCAAGAGCCTCTCGGCCGTTGCAGTTCGGTTGCCGGCGTGGGGGAATCCTTGTCGTGATTGTAGTGCTAGTATAATGTAGGGCCTTCGTAACTAGAATAGGGTTTGGGGTATACTATACTGTAATTATAACAAGGATCCCCCAAAACCTGATTCGGATTGCAGGAGTTGTTGCTTAGCGGAGCCATGGCAAGTTTAACGGGCGTCAAACACATTATCATACCTCGACTAATTAAAGAAATCAAGAAACAAAACTTGTATACGTACATATATATACACATATAGACCGCCGCTTATTTGTACATAAATACGCATACATATATACATACATACATACATACATACATACATACATACATAGCCACAAACAGAGCCTACACTGTTACACCAGCGGACCTTCTGCACCCAAGAAGCGGGCTGAAGCCCCGAAACCCTGAATCTGCGCTACGCTGCCCTCAGCCTGAACTCTGATGCAGGATCGACATGCCGCATACAGGGGCCTTAATGCTCACCTATAATATTTTGGGGGTTCCTGACTATAAGTATAGTATATTGCGCCCTGAAACCCTATTCCTAATTATCAAGGCCCCTATCTTAGAGTCTTTCGTAGAGGCCACGAGGAGCTTGAGCCCGACAGCCCTAAAGCCCTGAACCGTCAGACTTTGTCTGGATATGTCCGAGTGTGAAGAGTCGCAGTATGGGGTCGGAATAACTCGGAATTAGGGTTTAGGGTTTAGGGTTTAGGGTTTAGGGGTTTAGGGTTTAGGGTGTGTGTCTCCTTCTAGCGCTAGTATATATAACTCACCCTACTCTGACAGTAAGCGCCCCTTATATTGAATCATTTCCCAGGCTGCGCCCTGGACTTTTCACTTTCCCGGTCTTCACGGAAGCTTTTTGCGACCAGCTGGAGGCCTCCATAAGGAGGTTACGGGGTTTCAGGGTTTTGGGCTTATGCGTTTCGGATGTAGGGTTTCTCAGGGTCCGGTACTGGGGTGTTCAGGAATGGAGATATTAGAGAGTGATCTATTTCCATGTTCTAATTGCTCAGTTCCTCCATCAGTCTGTGCAAGTGTGAGCGTCGCTCTGCATGCTGCTTGTGAATTGGCAGGTTTGAAGTGTCTTGATAAACCTGCAGCCGAGCTTGGTAGGTTACGGTAGGTTGCCCCGTTCTAGGTTTGGGAAGGCTGACGGATGAAAAGGTGTAGTGTAGTGTTGCAGAACAGATGAATTTCTGTGATGCCGCGAATGTTTTTCCATGTCAAGCTGTGCTTCGCAGCCGCCGTCGATTGTTGCGACACATGAAACTCTGGAATCTTAAATGCCACAGACTTCGCCTGGATCGCCCGAGTTGCGAGAGTCTAAATGCCACAGCCTGAAGCCCAGAAGCATAAATCCTGATGCTGAACCTAGACCTCGATTTTGGTATCGGAGACCGCGAGCCAGAACCTGACAAACCTCCATTGCAGACTCCGGCAGAAACCGAACTCCAGAGCTATGAGCCCAAGCACGCTCACAAAAGGATCTTCCAGTTTGTATATGAGTGCATGCATGTAGGTATACACATCTTATCTACCCCTAAACCCTAAACCCTACCCCTAAACCCTAAACCCTAAACCCTAAACCCTAAACCCTAGCATGTACGCTTCTACACTGGCTTTGCGCAGGCCGAGCTTGGCCATTTTCAGGCCTCGGGGCTGCCGCGCTCGGCTCCAAACACGATGAACCGCTGCCGGGCACCATAGGTTGTCTGGTTCCGGAAGGATGTTCTTCTTGCGGCTAAGTGTTTTGTTTTGTAACCTCAACATGGCTTTCTCGGCAAGCGAACGCTCAAATGAAGTCGCGAAGTCCAATCCTGAACCCCTTGTCCACTGAAGCCTGAGCCACCCAAGTTTGTGAGGCTGTCCAGGCGACCTCTCTAAACGCAAGAGCTTGCGCTATTTAGCGTGCCCTTATCCCGGAACCTGGTTACCTAATAAGAAGTCATAAGCTCCTTGCAGTGTCGAGTCTCTCTGAGTCTAGTGTGACTATTGCTGTCTACAACTTTTAAGTTTCATTACTACTACTACTACTACTACTACTACTACTACTACTACTACTGCTAATGCTACTGCGACTGCTA
>CAJNDV010036563.1:70469-81168 GCA_905221635.1 Symbiodinium sp. CCMP2456
TGCTACTACTACTACTACCACCACCACCACGACTACTACTACTACTACTACGACGACGACGACAACAACTACTGCTGCTGCTGCTGCTACTACTACTACTACTACTCCTCCTCCTGCTGCTGCTGCTGCTACCACTGCCACTGCCATTATGACTACTCCTACTGCTCCTTTGTCTCTATGGCTCTGCTCAGTCGCTTGGAGGCTATGGCATCATCATGTCAGAGTTGGGTTTCGGCCCGGAGCTTCTCGACCCCTTCATCTTCCGGTACCTCGTGGCCTGGTCTCTGGAGAGTGGGCCCAGAGCATCTTCGGAACTTGAACGGCTTTCTCATTGATGTCTCTAGAGGTCCAGAGCATCTTAGGACTTGGATGGCTTTCTCATTGCGGTCTCTAGAGGTCCAGAGCATCTTAGGACTTGGATGGCTTTCTGAGTGCGTGAAGCTGGCTTCTGGAGGGTGTGTGTGAGATAGGTTTCCCGAGATTGAAAGAGATATGTCAGTGTGTATGGCCAGTGGCATTAATGATTACTTGTCCCTGGCTTTGGGGCTAATTACAACAGCAATTTAATCAACGGACATTTTGAAGCCTCACGGGCTATCGAGCATTGGCTTCGATTTAAGACTTGGCAAGCGACAGCAGACCCGTATCTATATCTGTATATGCTTGTGCGTGCATGTGCGCCTGCATATCGCCCTGACACGCGGCAGCTGCTGGTGCCCAGGACATCATTGCGCAGAAGCTATTGCCGGCTTTTTGCGAGACGTTGCTCGGTTCGTCTTCTGGGAAGGCAGGAAGAATCAGGTTGATTGCAGGCAAAGGTATGGACCGGCAGTTGGCTCAATGCCAAAGGAGTCATGAGACTAACATTTGGTGCAACACACTACGTTGTAAACCACATATAATATCTATACGTATATGTACTTTTATATGCATGTTTATGTATCATTTAGATTACCAGCGGTTACCAACTAATGTAGCATTCAGTGAAATAGGGTTTATATGGGAGCTGTTTATCAGATTATCGCGTGATACTGGCAATAAGAAAGCCCTCTTCTTAGAATCCTCATGCAACCCCATAAAACCTCTATAGAGCAAATTAAGGGCGCCCTTCCTCACGCGCCCAGGTTGGATTCCTACCGTGCCTTCACTGTCTTGTACGATGCTGAGAAAGACGGCGACCGTGAGTCCCTTGGCGCGGTGGTTCTGTGGCTTACAGGTGGCACGGGTTTGGAATCGAAATGCAGGGCGCAGGAGTTGAGGTTTAGCGATGTTTAGGGTTGCAGCTTTAGGGTGGTGGTGTGTGTGTGTGTGCGTAAGTTTCTGTAGCGGAAAAGACCAGTGCGGATATGTACATATCTCGCTTGAAGGAAGCCTTGATCTGGGCCAGCCCCCAGATGTCACGCCCAGCGCGGGATTTCAGGTTGAGCGTCTACGGTGACACTGCTTGTCCAGGCTGAAAAGTATGATGTCTTTCGCATCAGTAGGGCTTGCACCGTAAATAGGCTCAGGGTCGCAAGTTTAGCTTCAGACCTTGCGACCTTTTGCATTGGATCTTTAACCGTGTGGTTCTGTCGTTGCGATGAATCGGCCCTGGTGTTGCACTCTTCAACTTGAGAGGCCTTGGTGTTCGTCTAGACATCTAATCTGATGCGCTGCTTGCCACATGCAACATCCTGAAGTGACTTGGGTCTGTATCTGGCATGCCCCAGGTTGGCAATGCACTACGACAATGCCGAGATCACTCTGAACGTGAACATTGGCGGGACTTGGGAAGGCAGCGCACCTCCAACTCCCCCTCGCTCTTCTGTTCTCAGAACCTCCAATGGGTCCGTCGAGTACTGTAGGTGTCACATGGTATCCTTGGTGCACGGAAGGCGGCCAGGTGGCATTCTATGGCTTGGCCACCCGAGAGGAGACCGAAGCCATCGAGGCGCTTTTGATCATGATATTTCCGGGGCAACAGGGTCGGAACCCGGCCGTAACCATGCCTGTTTAAAATCATTCAGTCGCAGATTCCACCGCTTATTCGTTGAAGGAAGATTCATTCGGCATAAATCGATACTTGGCATCATAGGCATAGGGTTTAGGGCCTATGTAGGTAATATGCCCTAAACCCTGTGTTCTCCAGGTGGCTCTCCATCGCGGGCATGGCGTCCTCCACGCTGGCCTGGAGCGCCGGAAATTTGTGGGTAGGCATCTTTTAATCCATCATGAGTTCACTAGATGCTGTTCCACAAAGCTGTCTTCCTGAGTGTAATATTAGCGTCTTTAGACGGGGGTCTCGGGGAAAAAAGCACTGGACCTTGTTGCATAGGGCTTTCACGCCGGCTTGCTCCCGATAGACCTCGCCTGGCCTGTCTGAGTTGCGAGACCCAAACCCCAGGCAAAACAAGACCTAAACCACCCTAAACCCTAAACCCAAAAAAAAACCTAAGCCCTAAACCCAAAAGAAAACCTAAACCCTAAACCCGAACAAAAAAACTAAACCCTAAACCAAAAAAAACCTAAACCCCTATAAAACCCCCTTTTTTGCGTCAGCCTTCTGCTCCAGGAGCTGCATAAGGCGCAGCCGATCACCCAGGGGCGTCGGCACAACTTGATCATGTGGTGCAGGTGCCCTGGAGGGGGCGAGGGGGGGAGGGTGTTTTCAGTGAGCTCTTAGGGTGTAGAGGATTTCAGTACATGTTTCGGAGTTGAAGATCATGCTGTGGTCTAGGCCCCGGAGTTTGGGCGTTAAGGCTGTATTGAGGGGATTCCATTAGGGTTTAGGGTTTAGGGTTTAGGGTTTAGGGGTTTAGGGTTTAGGGTTTAGGGTTTATTTCAGGGTTTGGGCGTAGGGGCCTTAGGGTTTGCGGCTCATTGGGGCTTTGGGGGAGAGTTTAAGGTCCAGGGTTTGGGGCTAGGTTAGGGGGTTTGGGGATTTGTATTCTTTTTCTTTTTGGTTTAGGATTTATCGGATTTTCGACCATTGAAAAAAATGTTTCCTAGGAGCGTTCCGTCAAATTTGCGATGGTTCAGGCGTCTTACCGGTAGGAGAATAAGTTTGAGTGGCTCAGACCCTAAAACCCCAAAGCACTAAACCCCCAAGCCAGAAACCTCAAACCCTGACCACCCCCCCTCAAAAAAACAGTTAAGGAGTTTCAGGACTGTGTCCATGCAGGGCTTTAGGCGGTAGGGTTGCAGACCAAGCCGTTCCAGGCAAGGGTTGTGGAAGAGTGGGTGCTGCAATCTCCCCGAAGCCACAGAGAGAGAGAGAAGGTCCAGCGGAATTCGCAACGATCTCTGCCCGATGTGCTTCGAGCAACCACAAGAGCCTCAGCAGAGCTATGTGCAGGATTGTTGATGGATCCGGGCTTGGTGCAACAGTCAGCTTGGCATCGGATGTGCTTAGGCTTTCCGATGGCTTCTCATCGATCAGCTTTTAATCGTTTGATTCTTGCTTCACTCTCTCCAAGTCTGCTATGTTGACTTCAACACGAGACGACCGCTGTGCTGGAGTCAGGGTAGCTCTATAATTGATAAAGATGAAGAAGAAGATAGTGTTGATGTTGCTTGCAGTAACGAAGCAATTCGCACAGCAGTATGCACTTGCATTGCCGGGTTGCTTTGCTACAGCATGAAGCCGGCCCCTTTCACATCCCAAAACTCGAACCCTGAATCTGCGTTGCTCGGGCGGCAAAGGGAGTTCTACATTGCTTAGGACCCAACACAGGAAGGTGGTAAGTACAACAGGCGAGTGGAACATATACCCGGTTCTACAGTTATCTGAGGGAGCCGACATGGGAATATCAAAATATGAATTGCTCGAACATACATCGTAATTATACCCAAACAGTGGGATCGACCTTGTAAGGCCTCAGTGACAAGATACTTCACCATAACTTTAACACTCTCAACGGCGAGGTGCTGCCGACGAACAAGTTCTTCCACGAAGGCTTCTCTGTGCCGCCCTGCAGCCCTGCAGCGGTGAAGCGAGAGATGTCTGAAGACCTCTACGACTAATATAGGGGCCTGAATAAGTTCCTTATTATAAGTATAGTATGGTGGGCACCAAAACCCATTCTAATTATTAAGGCTCCTACACTAGCCCGTTGCATGAGCGCCGAGCTGTTGACATCGTGCGACGAAAACATCAGGTTTCTCTTGTCTTGGCCCTCTCGTAACAGGTCACGAGACTAGGCGTGGGAACTGCGCCTTCAGCGGCAGTCCGTGACAGCCCAGCTTCGGAGGTGTGGTGTAGCAGTCACAAGTTGTCCCAGACCGGCTCGGTGCTGGGCCATGGGGCAAGTTTGCATGAACCTCAAACTCTGAACTTACATATCAACAGTTAATCCCGTTCTCTGCATTCCGCGAGCCTCGGTGGCTTACAGCTTTTTCATCTTAGCGCACCCATGGTGCACTCCAGGCCTCGTTTTTTGGGTACTGAAACGCTCAAGGGCTGAATGAGTTTAGGGTCGCTTCTTGGGTTTGCGCGGTACGGGGTTCAGGGCTCGGAGGTTAAATGAAGTTTAATGGGTGTAGTGTAGGCCCAGTGAAGGATTTCGTTTCCAAGTAGTGCAGTGATGTCTCAACACTAAGACTTCCTCTCTTGAGAGCTTTTTGCTGAACGATCGTTACGCTTTGCCACCCTAAGCCTAAGCCCTAAAAAGCTGGGCCTAAGAGTTGACAGGCGGTCGGGGTGCTGAATGTTTTGTTTAAGGGTTTTGGTAGGGCCGCAGAGGCTGAAGGGCCAAATTGTAATGCAGGGGTCTGAAATATGAGGAAGAGTATTTGTTCCATAGTAGTCCCTTATAGTCCCAAAACGGTATAGGGCGATGTGCTGGGGTTCAGGGCTTTGAGGGTTTAGGATTCTCATGAGCTTCGGTTTCTAAGAGCTCAGGGGACTAAAGGAGGGACCCTAAAATCGAAGAGCTCGGGACTAAAGGAGGGACCCTAAAAGGGAGGTTAATATAGAGACTATATAAGACTATATAACGGGTACATAAGGGGTATTAGGATTAGGCTTGCGACAGGCCTTTCGCTTGCTGCCTCGCCTGGGCGGCCTTGGCCGCCGCCCACGGCCCGGCACTGCAGAGCGTCGAGGTCTGCCTAAGGCTTTACTTATAGGCCCCATGGTGGTCCCTTTTTTGGGGTTCATACTTAGAATCCTATAAGGTAATCCCCAAAAAGGAACTACCATGGGGCCTATGGGTAGGGCTTCTGTGGGGTTTGGTATGTGTAGTCTAGTCTGAGTCTAAGTGTAGGTCTAGTCTAGTATTACAGAGAAAGGCAAAGGCCAGGCAGGGGCTAGCCTAGTCGTGTAGTGTAGTGGAAGATAGTATCGCATCGTATGTTACAGTATAGCATAGCGCAGCATAGCAGAGGATGGCATCGTGGCCCAGTCTAGTGCAGTATAGTTCCGTATAGTTTTATGTAGGGACCCTGGCTTTCCAAGTCCGACGTTTGGTTTGAAAGCTAGCGGCCTCTCGTTCAGAGCCGCCGAGTAGAAGACAGGAGTCCTAGAAATCCCTAGCGCTAGACCCTAAAACTGTCTGGTGCTTAGTAGGGAATTGGGGGAATTGGTTATGGGGACTACTATAAGGGACCTTAAGGGAGTATCATAGGGATCCATTCCCCATTCCCTACGAAGCAGCAGACAGAAAACCAGCACTGCAAGGAGGCAAACAACCCTGCAATGCAGGAGGCAGAAAGATTGCGTTTAGGAGCAATGCGAGGATGCGCGGCACAAGCCACGCGAGATCGTTCACGGGACCCGTAGAACCATGTTGTTACGGGACTTTGCAGACCTTTTCGAGTCCTACCACACGCTACGTGGGATCCTATAGGAGTCTTACGGAACCTTTATAGGATAATGAATGACCTTTTGCAGGTTGACTCCCGCGCTGAGCTGGGTCCAGAGGTGCCTGAATCAGCTTAGGGTCCTGAAGGGAGTGTTGGGTATGCTGTATACTGGAACTGGGCGGATCTCAGATTGCAAGTTCTGAGGAGAAAATTAGGAGAAGTAAGGGTGGGATGATTTTGGGCTCTGCGAGTTGCTCACGCTGCGGCGTGTCAGGACTAGCTTGCTTTGCCCACGAAGCCGCCCCATGGCAGGTTGACTACGATTCCGAGTTGGAACCGGAGGTGCCAAACTCTGTTTGGCACAGAAGTCTTGGGGAATCCAAAATGGCGCAGTTGAAAGTGTCGCAGCTGCGCGTTTGGAGCTTCCGCCCTTCGGTAGTTCTGAAAGTTGTCTTCGTGATTCGGTAGGGCGCCTTCTCCATGCCGTCCCAAGAGTCCATTCACTTAGGGCATACACGGATGAGGATGCCACCCTCGGTCCCAGGGTGACATGGGTCAAACATTGCCAGCTCAACTACCAGGGTCTGCCGGAATCGAAGCCCCAAAATGACGACGACGATGAGAAGCGCAAACACAGGACAGCAGCCACTACAACCACAACTCAGTCAGGAGCGGCACTGGCAGCAACATCGAACATCATCAGCAAACCCCTAGCAGGCCGCAAACCCTGAGCTCAGGGTTGCAACATGTTGAGGTTGGACTTTTGACTGCTCTTTTCCAAGAGCTCCCTGCAAGCCAGCTCAGAAGAGGAGGAAATATAGGAGCCTTAGTTTCTTATGCTTAAGGGTTAGTGGTGACTCTATAGTACCATTGAATCGAAGAGGAAGAATTCACACATGCGCCTGGGGGGGGGGGGGCGGGGCCGTGAACTCATTTGGAAGCGTTCTCGGTCCATGTGCCAGGGTGCAGAATGGGCACTGCATGCAGACCAAGTTCAAGTACAAGCCTGAAACTCCGTTTCTATGACACCGTCGTGTTTGTAGTAGAAGGTCGTACGACATCAGGCTCGCGACTGGTAGAGGCTGTCCAACCTGTGCCACGTGTCTCGTCGGTCTTCTATCCAGTGTTGTGGTTTCTGCTCACTCCTTGCCATCCTGAGTTTTCTGGCGTTCTCTTTGGCAGGTTGACTCCAGCTTCGACGTGGATCCGGAGGTTCGCCAGCGTTTGAGGGTTTCGTAATTGAGGTGTCGCTAAATAGGGGCTGGCGGCGGCGGCCAGAGACATAGGCATTCAAGTGTTGTTGCTTTTTGAGGGAAAGCTTTCGGAAGCAGATATCGTAAATCCTAAACAGGGCATACCACTTGGTGTCTCGGCTTTGAATTGTCACGGCTGGTTCTCTGAATCGGCCTCCCGGGGGCTTAGGCCCGTAGCGGTTGACCATTAGTTCATTAGTACATGCCAGAGTCGATCTAGGCCCCGAGCTCTCACAACCAAAGTTGCTAATTTTAGGGGTTTAGGGTTTAGGGGTTTAGGGTTTAGGGGTTTGTCTTGCTCAAAAGTGGCAGGGCCGTTTCCCTGAACGCACTGTACAGCAGACCATTGAGGCCGAGTTTGTCTTAACAACCTTCCTTTGCGCGGAAGGTCGGCCGCAAGAGACACCGTGAAAGAGCTGGGAGTCCAGATCGCACCAGCCACGAATGCATGAATGCCAACCTAAGAGTGACAAGCAGCAAAACAGTTGTCGTATTCGACTGTCACATTATTGAATAATGATATGTGTTGTTGGTGGTTCAGCTTGAGGGAGTCTTGTGTTCCATTTTGATGGTGCCTCTCAGCACAAATTGCTTGGTGACATCGGCAAGCATGCAGCTGTGGGATTCTTGATGGTAAGAGGTCAACATAATTTGCGGGTTGAGAAGTATCTCAGCCTCAACCCGAAACCATTCTGGTTGCGTCCTGCAACCGTAGAGAACGTAGGTTAGGCAGCATCAGCAAGCATTTAAGCCTATGTTCAACCTAGCCCCTCCGCCCTAGTGTGTTTGGTGCCGTCTGTGAGCAGCCCCAGCCACACTAGTAGCGAGCCTTAACGGACGGTCTGCCAAAGTTTGTTCTCCAAGCGAGAAGAGTCCTTCTACCACGATAGCCCTGCAAGTTCGGACGATGCAGACATCGCCACCAACCAGGGATCTTGCATACCCTCTACAGTGAGCCAGAAGTTTATGACTTCTTGCCATGACTCAACATGTCCTAAACCCGCCCTGAACCTGAAAACCCCATAACCCTAACCCTAAATGCTGAAGCGAAACCCTTAGCCGAGGAGGTCGGCAGCCCTTCTCCGAACTGAAAACCGGGCAGGAGCTCGAGGTGGTAGCGAGGAGCAGACTGAATAGATTGAGTGGGACATGAGGGCAAGAGGGCTCATTAAGGCTTTAGGGCTCATTAAGGCTTTAGGGTTGTGGGTTTCAGATCAATCGCTGTTAGGGCCTAGGGTTGGGACTGTAGGGCTACGGAGGTTTGGAAGTACTGGCGTTCGATGTTGTGCTTGTTAGGGCAAGATATAACTGCTGCGTTATATGCCGGGGGTTCTGTACGGGAGCAATGAAAGAGCACTCAAGAAGAGTGCTTCGTCTTCGCGCTTTAGAGGCTCGTTGTTCCCGTGCACCGAATTGCGTTTGTGAATCTCTCGTAGGCCTCGTGCCGACCGACTGCGCAAACTCATATCTTTCCACTCCTACAAATCAATCCCACTGCAGCGTTTGCAGCAGGATTCCCTCCATCACCGTGGACAGAAATTTGCGTTAAACATAAATAAGAAAGCATGTGTTTGTATACATACATACGTACACACATACATACATACATACATACATACATACATACGTACTCATGCTTCGCTCTGTGTGTACTGTGTATGCGTTTGCACGTATGTATAAGAGTGATAGATAGATACACATCCATACGCTTTGCACAACCGACACGAGGCCCAAGGGATTCGAATTTAATGGAGGGACCTCGAGGTTCGCCGTACAAGGCCGCAGAACCAGCAGTCACAGCAGCAACACCGCCACCAGCAGCAAGAAGAAATGGACAACGGTCACAACTGCAACAACAGCGACAACCCAACAAAAGCCGGCAGCTGCAGGAAGGACAACAGACAACAACGCGCACCACAGACGAAAGGAGAACGATGGAACAAGTTCACCTATTTCGGCACTGCACGTCTCCAGGACTTCGCATCGGATGCCAGCCTCCTAGATGCAGAGGAGGCCCAGGTGCGGCAGACCTCCTTCCCATTAGACTCGCTCTACAGGGTTTCACGGTCGGACATTGTGGGTTTAGGGTGTCCACGCATCTGGAAGTGCTGCTTCCCAGCTGATTGGCAGAGTCTGGGTTCAAGAAGAGTCTCCAACTTGCAAGGGGCGAGAAACCAAAGAGATGACAATGGAAAAACGACGACCCGAGACCGGGCCTTCTCCCCGTTTTGGGAACCTTAAGAACAAGGACTTCTGGGGCTTTTGGATTCAGGGATTCCTGGGCCTTCGGCGCAGGAGTCTCACGGAAGAGAGCACGCCGAGAAGGTCACGAAGAAGAAGAAAAAGAAGAAAAAGAAGGCCCTGGCGAAGAAATGTGCAGCTCGCTGGCACGAGAACTTGGCTAGTGATGATCTTGCGGCACTCTTTGGGGCGCTCTGAAGCGCAGGCGACTGGGTTTCAGGGCTGAGCTGCTTTGTTCCGGCTGGTTGATTAGCTTCGGGTGCCTCAAGGATGAGCTCTTCACACCCTGTGCGATAAACTTCACGGGCTAATTGCTCTAATCCAAAAGCTCAGGCCGCAAGCCCTTGGCGCCCTCCTAGACCTGCTCTGAGGTAGGCACACATCTGACCAGCTGTCCGTCTGATGGCTCCGACCCGTGCAAGACCAAATCGGCAGGTCGGCTTGCTAGACTCGACAGCAATGCCTGTCAAAGTGGCTGGGGAGTTGGGGATACTTGCTGCAAGGTTCTGGGGGGTAATGTTTCGAAGAACGGAGCGGGAGAGAGTCGTAGAGGGTTCCAAAGCAGAGGAGCAACTGAAGCGTTCCAGTGTTAGAGGGGCCGTCTGTTACGGTGTGTTCAAAGCTTGCAACCGTTGAACTGCAGGCAACTGCATCAACGTCTTTCACTCCTGTGGTGATGACGTCCTGAAACAGTGCGGACTGGACAAGACACCTGGTCGGCAAGAACTGCTCGGACTGCTTTGCGCTGCCATTATGTCGAGTCGATGTCACTGACACATAGATAGCTATGAGCTGATAACCAACCGTGCGTACACGTCCCATGATACGAAGGAAGAAGAAGTGCACCAGCCTCAGCGGCGGAGCCTGCTACCTCCAATGCACCGGAAGAGAACTCTTCGGCGTCCCTTGGAATTCCAACTGTGACAGGACTTTTTCAGATTTCGGGCTTCGATTCGCTTCCTCTCCGCGTATGCAGCGAGTCCAAAACTATGCCACTGAAACTTAAGATCTAGTAATCCAAGTCTTGCGCCGAATGAAAATGCCCGGCCCCTGAAATCTATAAATCCCTTAATGTTAAACCCTCAACCTCAAGGAAACTGGAAGATGAACCACCCCGTACTGCGTAATCACACGAGACGGAGGGAGAGAGCGAGGGACTTTATAGCTCCAGCCCAATTACTCCTCCACAGCTTTTCGCTTCACACTCCCCTCTAGCCGCAAAGTCGCGATTGGCCTTTCAGGTCGAGGGTCCTTAAGCAGGGAAGAGCAAGAGAGAGAAAGAGAGAGAGAGAGAGTGTATGTGTGTGTGTGTTTGTTTGTGTGTGTGTGTGTGTCTGTGTCTGTGTGTGTGTGTGTGCCTCTGTGTGTGTCTCTGTATTAAGTGTATCTACTTATGTTTATGCATATACGCACACACACACACA
>CAJNDV010036563.1:81268-115726 GCA_905221635.1 Symbiodinium sp. CCMP2456
ATGTATGTATGTATGTATGTATGTATGTATGTATGTATGTATGCATGTGTGTACATATATTTATGTATGTATGTATGTATGTATGTATGTATGTATGTATGTATGTATGTATGTATGTATGTATATGTATGTGTGTATGTATGTATGTATGTATCTATGTATGTATCTATGTATGTATGTATGTATGTATGTATGTATGTATGTATGTATGTACTTCGTCCAGAACCTCAAAAAGCGCAAGCTCCCTGTTTTGTATATACATACATATATGCATATATAACTTGTATCTACATAATATCTACGTCGCTCTGTCTGTCTGTCTGTCTGTCTGTCTGTCTGTCTGTCTGTCTGTCTGTCTATCTATCTATCTATCTATCTGTCTGTCTCTCTCGCTCTCTCTCTCTCGATGGCTGGATGGACGGATGGCGGATGGAGTTACTGACGGACGGAAGGATGGATGGATTCCCCTCCCGTCTCACCTCAACCCTAACAAAACTCATGAGTTGCCCTGGCCCTGATCCAGGGCTGGACGGAGAGACTGGGAAGGCGACTGCAGTCAAGGGCACTTCCAGGGAGGTCCGCCCTGACAGGGAGCCCTTTGACCCTTACATTTGATTCTAATTCGGCACGGTGGCAACGCGCCGTTGCTCACCAGTTTCACCCTAAAGCGACAACTACGAAGCAAAGTACGCATCCACTGCATGTAGCACGTTGCAGCAGCAACTGGGTCATGCCCGCCCGCTGTACATCACATGTGGCATGCCAAAGCAGCTGCAGTGGTGACCTGGCGGCACTGTGCAGCACCTCAAATTCGGAAAACATGTGGCCTGCTGAGCTCATGAGAACGCACTGCTTGAATTTTGCTAGACTGCTTCAGAACATGCAATTTTTTTTGTGCCGGTTATCCAGCTCAAACGATTAGCCAATCCCTATATAGGGCAGCTCGCTTCATCTGCTTGCCCCCTCCCACGGGTCATGCCCTGAGAGAGCCGGTGTTGGCTTCTGCATCCGCGGTTGCCCTCGCATTGCCTCTGTCATGGGCATTTGAATGCAGGGGGAAAGCCGCGGGCCTTGCCGGGCATGGTTGGAAGCTGAGATCTAGCTCGTGCAGATGGATCACAGAAGTCCAAGTCCCTGTGAGGATCAGGGTAAGCCTGGAGTAGTGGTGAAGAACACCTTCTTGGAGGCCCGGAGTCAGGCTCAGGCTCTTGCGCCTCGTGCCTCACCAAACTCCCCCCAAACCTCTGCCAGGTTGGAGATCACATGCCGGCCCTGTCTGATTGGCCGGAATCTTCCCATGTCCCTGCGCTTGCTGCGCTTCTGAGCCTCTTCTTAAGGCGCCGACAAATGTCCGAGCCAGCCGGATCTCAGTTTCTCCTGGTGCTGAAGTTAAGAATCGGACACACGGAAGTGACCAAGGTCAAGATCTATACAAGCCCGGCAGAGGAGGTCGGAACTCTGCATGCCACTGTCTGCTCTCTAGCCACAACCCCTTTGCTTGTCAGGATGCAGAGGAAGAGGCAGAGGCGCCTGCGGGTGTGGGGGCAGGGTGATGTCAATGAGTTGGGATTTCTGCGTTCACGGTCCAACGACAATATCCCGCAGGCCTAGATTTCATAAATCGTGCTTTGCATGCCCGCGTCCATCGAAGACTGGGTGCACTGCCGGCGAACTCTAAACTGAAACCGCAAACTGCAAACATCCTGCTTTGCCTTCTCTTTCCTGGGCATCAATGGAAGGTTCCAGAGCAGATGCCACCGCTGCCCTTCGCAATGACACCGCCCTCCACGTCCTCCACGCATCCTGGCCACCCAGGGCTCGCACCTCAGAGAGTGTCACGCGGAGTTTCTGTGAGACTCCGGCGAGTGGGGTAGTTTTGGGCCGGATGTGAGCTCACGGCTTAGGCCTGGGATGCCACAAGTGATGCCCGGGGTGCCCGTGGTGATGCCTGGTGCAATGCCTGGGGCGATTCCCGGGGTGATGCCTGGAGCAATGCCGCCTGGAGCAGTGGGTCCATCGCAGTGCTTCGAGGCAGAAAGTGGTTTCTGTTCTTTGAAAGCCGCCAAACTTTATGCTGGGGTCGCTATGACCCTTCAGGCACAGCCGGCTCAGCCGATGCCACGACAGGCCTTGCATAGCGTGCATGTTCCACCTGGACTTGTCTGGACTTTGTGGACCCACCGGCAGGGCGCTCGAGAACAGGGTAGAAGGGACATTCGAAATGGCCAAGCGACAAGCTCAGCATACTTGTGCATGTGTGCGGGTGCAGACTTGTGTCATGTTGCCTTTCTGGCGGGAATCCATGAGGCCATAAATCAGTTGAAAAATAATGACATCACCAGCAAGGACGTGCCGCTTGAGACAGTTGCAGTTCGGTGGAGATTCCTTGGTTCCATTCGCTTGCGAACATGCGAAACATCCCTGCGCATGCGGCCAGGAACCGCCCTGGAATGATGTCACCACTGTCATGATGCGAAACTTACCGAACAAGCTGGGCGCTGACTCTCCTGTTCGAGTTGCGGTGCCAGTACATTTATAGGATCCTCGCCGAGGTACAGACAGCAGATGCTATTGGATGAACTGGCCGACGCCGGTTTCCGTGCGCAGGCACCGCCGCCTTGCAAGCGAGTTGGACACACTCGCTGCTCTCTGTGTGTGTAAGACCGATTTCGACTTTTTTTACCTCCCCATGGATCACAGCCCCTTGGCACAAGCATCGGTGAAAGCTGAGAGAACTTCAAGTCAGCACTCAGCATTGCCGTTGTGAGGTAATGCTGCAAATTTGGGCTACTGTTGGAAGCTCAGATCGGTGCATGAGCCTCGCAATCCTTATGTTTTCTCGGCTCAGGTTTCATCAATTTTACGGAGCCTGCTTTAGCCAATGCCTTCGCGGCAGCGTTCCAAGGTATGCAACTTAGAGGTCCTCGCAGGGGTGCTCGCAGGTGTCTTAACAGGGAGAGCTCGGACTTGCTGAGGCAAAAAGATGCGTCGCTTCAACTCGCACAAGACCGTTGTTGTTGCTGTCTTACCTGCCCCGGCGTGTGTGAAACACGTATCAGCCTTCTTGACAGACCTGCCATGCACACTCAGGTCATGCCTGCGTCAATCCAGGGCTACGAGAGAAACTACAAGCACCTTGGGCTTTCTGTACTCCTGGAGAGACTCGAGACACTGGAAGTGGTGGGCGTTTTTTTTTTTTTTGCATGGCATGGGTTTATAAAAAAAGAGAGGTATTACTCGTCCACCAGGGTGGCGCAAGCAGAGGAGAGCTTGTTTTCTCAGAGGCGGCTCCCAAAAAAAACAAACGCCTCTCGCAGGATCCAGCTTACAGGCCTCTGTTTCTCAAGAACCTCGACATCGACTTGCAGCAGGACAAGCGAGGGTGACAGTTCAACATGATGGCTTTGAGGATGTTTTGGGGTACTGCCGTACACGCCAACAGTGTTGAGCGCGAGCCTGGTTCTCTTCAACTTGTCCGAATTCAGGACAGGAAAGGTTCTGGTCGAGGACAGAGCTCTCGCCATCTCCGTCGCATGCACCTTTTCTTGCTTGTCTACTTCCTGTTCAGGCAAAGGCTTCGACAAAGGCAAGGGCAAGAAGGGTTCGAAGGACAAGGCTCCAAAGATGTTGGAATCATTGGCAGAACAGGCCTTACTAATTGGACCCAAAACCATAGTCGCTATCGTGTGCCAGGGTGGTGGCAAGGGATCCCAGGATGGCAAAGGAGTGGAGGCTGGGAAGCCCCCTTCTCGATTTTCTATGAGATGCTTTCGACAGCTACGTGGCTTTTAAATACACAGCTGCAGATCGGTGCAGGCGTTTTCGCGTTTGGCATTCATGGGCTTGGACGATTCGAACGCTCAGCAGGCCTTTCAAATTGCTCGTGTTTTTTGTTTGCGGTGAGGGGCTTCCTTACATGTGCAGGGCGTGCAGGGCGACTGGACTCCGATGGAGCAGATACCCTGGCAGCCGGGAACCTGCCAGTGAGAAAGCTTTCTCTCTTCTGTGTCACGTCCACAACTGAGGCAAGCTCCATACCCGGCGTCAGGATGCAGCGGGCGCAGTGGCTCCACGGTCACCTGCGCTGAGCTCAACTGCAGAGTCGCTGAGACATGTCAATTGCAAACTTGCGATGCTTTCCACCGCTACCAGTAGCAGCTGGAACACTCCTCGAAGAGCAAGAAGCAGGGGTGTGCCTTCGCGGGACCAGCTCGAAGCGTAGGAGCCAGCATGTGGAGGGGTCTCGCACCAGAAAGTCCAAGGGTCAGCTCGGAAGGGTCCGAGCGGACGGGCATAGCATGGCATAGCGGCAAAGCTCCGTTTCTTCGAGGTCCCAACTGTGGCAACACGTGCAGCGCCGACCACAGGCCGCTCAACTCTGAGAGCTCTTGGCAGCTTCTGGCCCCTCATGGCTCTCCGCCTTTGCAGGTTCTGCTCGGCCTGTGGCCATCCGATCTCGGCCAGGACCCCGCAGCGTAACTCCGTAAGTTCTGGGCAGCATGCATGCGATTCTCGCACTGAGGCCGGGAAGAACGCAGGCTGGGATTGTCCTTTGAAGCTGGTGCAGAACCGCAACACAACTGTGTGCAGGCGGCTCTGCGAATCCTATGCCGTCAATGCCCGCGAAAGGGGGCCCGAGCGCAGGACGGCGACGGCGCATCTAAGCAGCACTCACTGACTACACACTCTGGCGAGACAGCTCCATGCATCCACGTTGACATGTGACTTCAGTCGACATGCCAAAAATAACTTTGTCGCACTTCACTCTTGGCGCCACGGGCTACCATGTGCTACAACAAGAGGACCCCTGATGATGAACGGCATTCCCATGGGTTGTGGCCCTGTTTGGGGCTGCGGTGGCTGCGGCGGCTGCGGCGGCTGCGGTGGCTGCGGCGGGGCATGTGTTGACACGCTTCAGACGTCGGCCTTTGCATCAACTCACGCTTTAGCATAACATTCTCGGTGTTGCACATGGTTGGAGGCCCCGGCGGCTGTGGCGGCTGCGCAGGAGGCTGTGTAGGACCGTGCGGTGGCAACCTTAGCCGGAAGCTCAGCTTGATGAAGCAGCTATCGTTGCACCGGCAACAGGGCTAAGTTGCGAGCCCGGCTCAGATGCGATGAACATGCGAGCTGACGCTCCGACGTTCATGCCCAACATGCAGGAGGATTCGATTGAACTGGAGCATTCTCTGGGCTAGATACACCGATTTGGGTTCAAGCCTTTGGATGCGAAGGAGCCTGACAGCAGCCCCAATCGGCAAATGCCCTCTGGTTCCCACCAGGTTCCGCTAAGCAGGGTCCCAGCTTGCATGTCATAAGATTGCAAGCGCCGGGCAAGAGGGCCGATTCGCCTTAGGAAGCTGAAGTTGTTAGACCCTGCCAGCTTGCGGACCCGGTCAGCAACGAGTTGGATGTCATGCGAGGACGCCGGGAGCTTACCGTATACCAACCCCATGGATTGTGAGAAGCAATGGCGTTCCCGTTGCCGAGGTCTCATGCTGATCGCTGCTCTGAAGGCCGGGCACCGGGGCCCGCCCGCAGCATCCCGCAGCAGCCTGTGATGTTCTTGCCAGAGCCAGGACATCGAACAGAGGGATTCAGATGGTCCGCCAGAAAAAGATGCTGCGATCCAAGTCCTGCGACTCTGAGCCCCTGAGTCCCTGAGCCTTCCGCTCTCGCCTCCCGAGGCCTGGTTAGCGTAACCGTCAGGCCGGTTCCTCAGGACTTCCGCTCTTCTTCACTTCTCCGGCCTCTTGAAACTCGAAGATGAAGATGCCAAGCTGCATTAAGCTGCTAAGCTGCTGCTGTTCCTGGCGAGGCGGCGCTCGCCTCTTCGTCAGCAGCGGTCCGGCCCTCGGGCCATTCGAGTGGCCTCTCTGGCCCTCCACGGACGCCTTGTCGCCACCTGCCCTCTGAGGCAAGGAAAAAGTCCTTACCCGAACCTCGCTGGCGTCTGGAGCTCAGGCTTCGCAGGTCAGATCTTAGGGAATCTTGGGGACCTGGGGTCCTTCAAGTGCTCGCGCTGCACACTTCCGAACTTCCGAGGCCGAAGGCGTGGCGACGCTATCGAACCCAAACTTGCACGTTCTGGAGCGGAGCGGATGCATGGTATATTGGATGCATTCAACCTCTGTACTTTAAAGCGCATGCCGCATCCTGGGGCACGCTCCAGCTGAAAGCCTTTGGGTACTACGCAGACCTGAACAGCTTGAAAAGTCATGTGGATGGTGTTGCATGTCCATCTAGCGCAAAACTTGGAGCTTTCAGCATGGTGCTTGAAGCTTGGCAGACCGCCGTGGCACAGGACGTCGTCAAATGCGAACATCAGTAAACTGACCAAGCGTGCCGAAGCAAGCGGCACCGTGGTTCTGCCAGGCGGTGCTCCTCTGCGTGCATTTTCAAGAGGGCGTAGGCTGGTAGAGTGTTTGCATCTCCGTTGCGGAGCAACAGAGCAAGTTCTCGATACCAGCAGGTTTCTGTTCTTTCTTGCGCTTTCGGGTCGGGCTTTGCCCTGGACTGCCAGAGATCCCAGGTCAATCGACAGCATTAAGCTTCGAGTATCTTTGAGTGGCAGCTTCAGAGAGTAAAGCTGGCAGCACAGGCTAAGTTGAACACTGTTACAGATTTCCGTGTCTCAGTTCTGTGCTGGTCGATCTGCTCGCCTCAGTGGCATCGCAGCTATCACATCGGAAGAAATTTCGCGAGCTGGTTTTACAGGGCATTCGACCAGCTTGCCAGAGCATGCAGCGGTGATTTCTCCACATTCTCCAACCAGTGCGGCGAACTGTTCGTGTTTCCGCCTCCTGTTGGGAAATGGCTTTCGAATCTCAACCAGAAGCCCTCTAGGCTGCTGCAAAGGGTCCGCAGTTTGGCAGTATACGCCTCTAGTGGCCCTAGCGCATCTTGTCATGTCTTGTCCCCGGCTAAGCTCTCCACCCTGAATATCGCACTTCCACTGCCGCCTCCGCGGCTGCCTGGGCTCCAGCGCTGGAAGTGGCGCCGGTTCGAAGGCCAAGTAGGCACCCCTCAGCGGAGAAGTTTGAAGGTCTCCATGCCGCGACTTTGCATTGAGCCGAGCGAGATTTTTTGCAGCTTTGCACGTGCAAAGTTGTTAAACGCAGTCTCTCATGACACCATAGGCCATGACGTGAATTGCCATTCTCAACTCAAGCAGACGTCGCGAAGGGGCGCCACAAAGGCTCTTTGAGCTTCGCCCAACAATTTGAACGAGAAGCACGTGACAGGGTCGAAGATTGCCGGGAGCAGGGTGGCAGCGTTTTTTGCCTCCTGACTCCAAGCCACTTAAGACTGAGTCTTCAAAACGGCATTTGTGCTAAGATACAGCCAGCCTTTTTGTGGGCAGTGTGGCCGTGGTCACTTTAATAAGCGTGTCTTTTTGCTAAACGATGCAGGTGCTAGGACCAATAGGATAGAAGTCAGTCAAGGCCTGGACCTTTGTGATCTACGGGGTAAGGCCGATTTGCTGCCTCACATTCGCCAGGCCCAAAGCGAGGCCCTGACTCAATGGTAATACTCCCTCAGTGCCTCAGTGTGGCTGCGCATGCTAGCCAGCCAGAGGACCACTCCATCTCGAGCAGAATTTGGATTTGGCAAAATGATGTCCCTGCTCCGGCTTTCCAAGTCAAGTCAAGTGACTTAATAGTAGTGAAAGGCCACACACTTCGGTTGATGTAAACTTTGAGAGCTGTGTGAGTCCACTTGGATGATGCTCGTAGCCTTTGGTTCACTTCTGCTCGGGCTGCGCCAATGCCGCCTTCCGGCCCACGTGTCCCGCACGGGCCCTTGTAAGACGTCAGGTGGTTGTGGGCCTTCGAAAAGGAGAGAAGCGTCTCCTATTTGGCTTCTGAGGCCGAAAGGGTCTCGAGAACTAAGACCACCAGGAGACCGCCACCGGGCGCGTGGAGGTTTTGGGAGCACTGAGCCCCCGCCACCTGTGGCGCCGTCGGAAGGAGAGCCTCGGCCGCTGCAGCGGGTGTCACAGGTACAAAACCAAGCAGACGAGGTGGGGGCGGGTCTCTGGACTCTAGAGAGCCTGTTTGCTTCCTGGATTCCTGTTGAACCCTCGAGGTGAAGAGGCTGCAGAAGCAAGCGGGTGATTTAGTGCGCAGCGATGGCCCGTGTTGATCTTGGGAAGGCTATGGCGTATCTCCCCTCAGCAGGTTGCGGTGTCCTGCGCACGCCAGGTAGCCATGATCTGAGAGGGGCAATACACCTGCCGAGTGCTTACGCGGATTTGCGGCCATCTTATGGTCGCCTGTCTGAGGGTGCCGCCGGTTCATTGCTTCGGTGTCATCAGCCAGCGATGCACAGCTTGCAAGTGTGAGGTTCGAAGAATGTAAGGCGGAGATTAACGATGCTTTGGATGGCCTGCCCAAGGTAGTCTGCGAGCTAGCCGTGTCTGTTTCACTCACTGTCTTGCAGCCAGGACGACCTTTGCTATTCCAGTCTTACCGAGACCAAGAGGAGCGTCGAAGACAAGATTTCCAAGTGCAAGTCTCCATCTCAGCTGACCCACGCTGCTGCAGTAGCACAGACAATAGGTAGTTTTTGGCTTCTTCAGGCAATTCCTGCCGTTCGAGTATTTCCTCACGGCCCCAAAGTGAAGGCTCCCTTGACTGCAACTTGCTTCGCAGCAGGCTGCTCCTTCCCTGACAGGAGCTCTTGAGTCGTGAGCCGGCTTTGCTGCGATGCTTTGAAAACGCGAAGCACGTAGAGACGTAGAGCACCTGGCAGGCGCTTCAATGTGAAACTGTGAGTAGCCTCTTCCAAGCCCACATTAGTATGACTGGCAAAGATCGGTGCTTGCGATACACCGCGAGGGCCGTACGGGATCTCGATGCTCGCAGTGGAAAATGCAATTCATACATGTCATATTGAAACCTGCTGAGCTTTCGGTGTGAGCTCCCTGCAGATCAAAATCTGCGGCATTCAAAGTCTCTGATGCGTTTGTGACCTGAGGGCTCTTCAGCTTCCATGCGAGAGGCAGAGCATCATAGCATCAGCCAGCTGATGCTCGACTCGCAATGCAAGGCCCTGCAGCAAAGAAGGATGGCGAGCCTGCATCAGTGCTGCTGGAACGCTCGTACCTGCGACGACGATAGAATGCGTTGTATCTATGTTCCATGTCCTCTGCGCTCCCCAGTCCAATCGTCCTATGCATGTGATGACCCTCGCTTTCCTTGAAGTCTGTCTCGCACGACTGAGGCACAAATTGAGTCAGCAAGTGGTTGTCCTGGAAGCAGAAAATGTCGAGCTCCAGGATTTAAACCGATCCTTGGAGAAAGCCAGCAAGGAAGGGCGACAGAGGATTCAACAGTTGGAGCTCGAGTGCCAGAAGCTTCGAGACTCTACGGTCTTCATACATCAAGAGAAGGAAGGGACCGTTCTCCAAGCTCGTGAGGCTGTGCAGTCCAAGCAAGCCGAGCTGATGATCGCACAGAAAAAGGTCTCTGATGCCGAAAAGCGCCTGGAGACCTTTGCCTCCGAGAACCGTCGCTTGAACTCCATTGCAGAGAAGCTTCAAGCTGAGCGGTCCCAGCTGCAACATCAACTCCTCGGCTTCGAGGCCTCAACGAAGGCCTTGCACGTGGAGCTCCAGCAGCGCGCCGCAGCGGAGGGGAAGTCCGTGAACACCTGCAAGGACTTCAGCCAGCGCTTGGAGGCGATGCGCCTTCAAAACACGCAGCTGGCAGATCTGGCAGGCCCGCCTTGCCAGCCTTTCTTACGAAATCGGCGTTGCCCCAACTGACATATTGGTAGCAACTTAAGGAAGACAGAATTCAATCTTGCCTTTCAGGGCGAACTACACTCGCGGGGATATGCCCTCGTGCTGGGGGTTTTAGGCTGTTCAGGGCTTCGGATCTGTTGCTGAATTCAGTGGCGCAGGGGCCGTCGGGGAGCCGTTCTGCTTTCGACTGCGTGAGCCTTTCTCGAGGAACCTGATGGGAGGTTTCGATGCTGTGGTGAGAGGCAATGACACGTCTGGCTGAAAACTGCGAACGAATTCCGATGGATCCTAAATTCCTAAATACCGCCCGCCTGATTTTTGAAACTGGTCCCAAAAACGGTTAGCTCTCGAGTGGCGACTGAATATTGAGTGTGGCTGCTGGCCTTCTACAGGTGTTTATGTGGTCCGGTCGACTGCTCCTCTTGGTGCGTTGTCTGGGCTGATGAAGCTGTGACGCTTGGGGCCAATACAGAAGTGGTGAGCATGGGATGAAAACGGAAGTGTCGGATCGCTGCTCGTGCGCACAGCCGAAGTTCCTCGAGGTTTCCCAATCGCCCAAGTGTTGTCCGAAGGCTTGCACCACCTTGAGATGGCCCAGCTCACCCAGACGCGCGAGGAGCTGCGAAGCTGGCGCCAGCGCTCTGAAGACCTGGCAGCAGAGCTTGAGCAAGTGCGTCAAAACGGCGCCTGGCTGAGGGATCGCCTGGCCGCCTCGGATGCGGCCTGCAGCCAGTTGAAAGCAGAAGCAGCGCGCTGGCGCTACGCAGAAAAAGCGGCAGCGGCCAATGGCCCGAGGTGCATCCCGCTTTGGTACGTACTCGTAGCACCACATAAAACATCATAGCATATCATAGCGACACTCCCATGCCTTACAGACGTTGCCAGGTTGACAGAGGCGGTGCAGCGCGAGGCAGACCATGCCTGCAGTCTGCCTGCGGTGTTCTCTTCAGTCCGAGATCTGCTCAGAGCGCTGTGGCCCAGAGCCTGCGCGAGCGGGTGGCGGAGTTGGAGGTCCCGGGCTCGTAGAAAAGCATTGACAGCGGAGTCTTGCGGAGTCTTGCGGATTCGTGCAGGATCAGGTCATCAAGTCTCAGAGGGCCCAGATGGCCTTGGAGGCGTGAGAAAACGTTGCAGACTTCTCACCAGCCCAGGGCCTATGCTTATAGACCTTGGGATCCGTAGCAGTTGTAGTTGCAGAAGGCCTGTGGCTCGGAGCCTGTCTCTGTCTTTGCCGCAGGCCGAGCGTGAGATCCTGCGCTCGCAGCTGGTTGCAGCCCAGTCCGAGGCCAAGCTGCACGTGCGGCCCTCGGAGCGGAAAATCCTCCCACCCGGCCCGCACCCGGCCGGCCCGTCCCAAGCTTTGAGCAAGGCCGACGCAGCTTCGCGGCTGGCCGGAGAGAAGTCGCAGGCTTTGGGCTGACGCCCGTCCGCGATAGCGTGTGATAGCGCTTGCCTCTGTTAGGCTGAGCAGCTTGCAAAGCTTCATCTTGCCCAGAAGCAGGAGGAGGGAGCTTAGGGAGATTGTGCAGACGCACAAAGCGAATTCACCTTCAATTCACCATTCCGGACCCTTCTCAGGCGGAGCGAAGACGCGGCATATTGGAAAATGACCATCTTCCAAAGCTGATTGCCCGACAGCAGGCATGGTACCAAAATCGCAATGCACACGGAGCGCTCCGTAAATTCTCTGCCTGGAGGCTGCGACCTCGGATGTGGGTGAACTGCGCACTCGCATCTCGCAGCTCGAAGCCGAGAAGTCGCTTCTGACGGGCCAGCTCTCGGGATCGGAGGCACATGTCAATGGGCGTTTTCGCCATCGATGGCGTATTTTTGGGGCTGCGGCTGTCATGGCTGCGATGGGATGCCAGGTGCTTGTGGCAGGCCTTCGCGCGGAGTGTGCCAATGCAAACGCTCGCCGAAGCCACAGAATTCAGTGCGATGTGTGTCCAGACCATAGGACCAGCGACTGAAACCATTCTGTGCTGAAGGCCTGATGCAACAGCGGCAGCACTACGAGAATCCACGCCGCGGAGTCCCGCCAAGGGAGCGCACCACTCGGCCAGAGAGTGATCGCCCCGTGTACTAGTGGTGATGGAAGTGGTGTCTGACCTGGCGCTGCCTCCAAGCTGATCACATCCGGCTCCAAGTGCTAGCCCACAAGTGCACGCACGTAATATGAAAGCGGGAGGTAATGAGACGGGTTGGTTCCAAGTGTTACCCATTTTTCCGTTTTCCAGAATGCTAGCTACATGCTCCACAACTCGGGCACTGACCTGCCTTGCGCAGAGACTCGACATGTTGTCGAAATGTTTGGGCTGTCATGGGGGGTTGGTGGAAGGAATGAACTGGGAACTGTTTGTGATAGTCATTAGCTTCCGAATAGTCAAAGAAGATAGGACATGCAGTGGCTCCAGACTGAGGACCATTGTGTTTCGCCCGAGTGGAGCTGTTCATGCCCGATTCTTAGCTCTGGCTCTTCAAGCTCAGTTCCATCGCAGGACCTCTGTTCGCAATGTCTCTGCTGCCGAAAGGACCTGGAACAGAGCTTCCTGGATCTGGGGGGCGGTGAGCAAAAAGCAGCTTCCGCGTCCGCGCACTTCCGTTGCTTATGATCCAGGCGCTGTGTCCACTCCCAATAAGCTGCAATTTTCAGATCATTTCAGGGTAAGAAATCTCGAGGCAAGCCACCCGTAGGAGAGATCCGAGACAGCAAGTCCCATTCACTATTCCGCTGCAAGGTGTGGCAGCCAGGCCCTAGGCCCCTAAAAAGATCCAAGACACAGTCCAGGCTGCAGTTCGGCAAGGCTGCAGGATGTGACAGCTTGCCACTTACATAGTTCGAAGTCTTCATTCCTTCCTTGAACCGACAGTGTGGGTTCAAGCGCACCTCACGGTAGATAGATTGATAGGCAAAGGCCTGGTGGGTGCCAGGGCCAGGGTAAGCCTATAGTAGATCACGAGCCAGTGTGCTTCAGGCAAAATGCCCATTATCGGCTACCTGCAGGCCAGGTCTGCAAATGACTCGTGCACAGCAACAGAGCAGCTTGGCCTGGTGTGCACAGGCCCTCCAGTCCGCAGTCTCCGGGAATGCATTTTCTGGTCAGTCTGCTGTGCAGCGGTCGGAAAGTGTGGATGGAGCGGCGGGGTGTAGAAGAGCCGAAAAAATTTGTGCGGCGGGTATGCAAGTGCAGTACGGGTCTTGTGAAAGTTGCCTGGCAAGGAGCATACTCTTTTGGAGCACGCAGGCGTCTTGGCCCGTCCATTTCGGAAGGCCTTTCCCCCTAAACGTTGTGAATGGCCCGACAGGCGAACGAGCACCGGTCTGCTGAACGTGCGACCCGGTCGCAGGGCCTCCTTGCAGAGTGCACATCCGTGTTGCCAGAGCCAGTTGAAACGAAGTAAGGAGCGACACAGATCTCAAAGGCTCAATGGATGAGTCTGAGGATGCCGCTTGCCATGAATGGCTGCACCATATGCTGCTTGCCAGAGACTGGAAGCCAAGGAGCTGGACAGCCAAAAGCCTGGACCCAGTTTCAAGATCGGCTGCCGTCGCAAGGCGTGATCAGTGAGGAGTGTGCTTGCGGGATGCACTTGGTATGAGATGCCTTCACGAGTGCCGTGGATCTACAGTTTGCCGTCGCATCATGCAGGGGTTCTGATCGACAACACGCTGGAGCTGGCTGGCTGCTCAGAAGACTCGATGCTGATAAGGCCCGCATCACACGCATGTTGAGACGAAAAAGAGTTTTCTGTCAAAACATTGACTTGAGGCTCAACAGTTCTTCTCGTGAAGGTGCAACCATTCAGTTATCATGTAGCAGCTGGGCACAGCAATCATCGCCCGAGCGCTCATTTACTAGCGCGAAGCTCCGGAAAGGGTTAGCAGTCGTGATGGTAGTGGTGGTACTTATTTTTGCTATTATTATTGTTAGTAGTAGGAGTAGGAGTAGAAGTAGTAGTAGCAGTAGTGCAGTGGTAGTGGTAGTGGCCATAGAGCAGTAGTGTCAGTAGTGGCAATAGTGTTTTAATGGTCGTCGTCGTCGTCGTAGTCGCAGGATGTTGTAACATTGTAGGCGTAGGCGTAGTCGTCGTGGTGGTAGTGGTGATACTATGTAGAGTGTAGCAGTGGCAGCAGCATCAGCAGCAGTGGTTGTAGTAGCAGCAGCCGGAGCAGCAGCTGTGCTAATGCTAGTTCAAGTAGTAGGGCTGTAGCACTGTATAGGTACTATAGCAGTAGCACTAGCAGCAGCAGTGTTGCCCACAACCGTCACGCAATAGTCGCATTTTCACATCCCTGAAAGTATGCTTACGAGGGCTAGCTTTTGACAAACAAAATGGTGATGGTGATGACGACTACGAAGACGATGTTGATGCTCATCAGATTTCTTCCTTCTCCGCTTCCTCCTCCTCCTCCTCACCATTGTCCTCGTCATATATATCCTCCCCATCGTCTTCACCGCATCCCCATGATCGACCTTCGTAAGCTCGTGCGACTCCTCCATGGCAACTACAAGGCTGACAGACTGCAGGAAGCATATCCGTATCACTGCCATGAATCCTAAACATGATATATCAGACTTCTGCTCTACAGCAATTCTCAAGTGTTTCTAGGAAAAGAAACGGCAAACGCACGGAGTGTGATGGCGATGATGAACAGTGTGCCAGTGACAGTTAGGGCGGTGACCACTGTTATGACAACGCCACGAACTGCTTCTACATTCGAAAAGATGATCCTGCTGCTGATTATGATAATGCCGAAGCTGCTGTTGCTGCTGATGGTGATGACGGTGATGATGACGATGACGGCGACGAAGATGATGATGATGATGATGATGATGATGATGATGATGTCGTAGATGATGAGACGACAATGCCTGATGCAGAGGGGCATTGCAGGGAGTTGCAGCATGCTGTGCGATGATCCTTGTGCTGATTATCGCGTAATTGGTCGTCTTAATGAGCTCATTCGTAGTAGTCTGAGACCGTTCATAGGACGTTACAGCTACAGTGGGGTACGAACGACTTTTGAGCAGGCGCGCTCCTTGCCATTGTGTATAGCCGCTGTCAATCTTCCGGCCGAGTCGCGACAAGGGCAGGATGCACATCACGGATTGTCCAATCTCTCGCTAGATATTTGCCATATCAGCTGTGCCTGTGTAAGAAGCTTTTCTGAGCAGCTCTACTCAGACCATCCGGCCTTTGCGGACCCGGCCATGGACACGTTCAGTTAGGTTCAGGCCTTTCGACAAAGGCAGCCACGCTTGGCACAGGGAGACAGCAGTCCTTGTGACTGATCGAAGCTTTGAAAGGCTGAGCTGTCAACCGTGAGTTCTTTGACTCTCACGAACAGACAGGGCCTTGAGGTGGAGCCATTTGCGGGGTCCAAGACAGAATCGGCGCTGCATGCTAAGGTAAGCAGCATGTACCGTTGTTGAAACAAGCCGATCCGTTCTTAGAGCTGTATATTGAAAAACTCTGCAAAGGGCCCATTTCGGTCCTTTTTTGGCTGCCTGCGCACAGGCCTGGAGGTGTGACTTTCAATGCACGCGAGACCCTCGGGGCGCGAATCCAGGCGGATTTTGTGCAGCGGGGCGTGCTCCGTCGATGCACCTCCGGCTCCTGTTAGCGCTCGCGGTTGACGACAAAAACCGAGTTGCTGCAAGACGACGAGGTGTGCATTGAAGTGGTTGTTGCAGCAGTTGCCCTATGCCATTGAGAGCAGACTTGGGGGTAAGTACTGTTTCTGGCTTCTGGATGGCTATGTAAGTGGATGGCCTTGTCATGAGGGGGCTAGTCTGTAAGTCTGTAAGACGATGTGCTTGGTTGCAGGGCTCGAGAGTAAGTTATGCCAGGTTGGGGGCCACGGGCATGCTCAAAGAACATGTCACACATGTCAAGTTTAAAGCCTTTAAGTTTCTTTCAGATAGCATTTCTGTTCACACAAAGCACCATAGACGACGATGCACAATTGGAGAGGCTTGATCACGTGCTGGCGGAGTAGCACGGCACTTTCTGATACCAAGCTTTATTCTGGACTGAAGTGCCATATGCTTTTTCAACAGTAACATCTCCATCTTCACGACTCCAGAGAGATGTTTCTTGCCCTGCACCGCCTAGGACATACCGGAGCAGTCCCGCTCAAATCTTGAGGGGGGAGTGTAGCTGCAATTTCTCGTTTGTTGTACTTGTAGCAGTCTACAGGCAGGTTGACCGTTATGACATGGCAAGGTTTTGGAATGCAACAGATAGCTGCTTTTTGCATTTGCAAGGGGGAGCACGCTTGGGCACTTGCAGGGGTTCCACTTTCAGAGGTTCCAGCTCTGCAATGCTCACGAGTTTGTCGCACGCGAAGACGCTGGAAGATGGATTCGGTGATTGCTAAAGCTTTCGCAGCCTTTGAAGGGCGGCGTTTGGCCGAACTCCTGTCAGAAGGCGTTGAGAATGAGGACGCGCAGGTCGTTGTCCTCCAACAGTGGGAGGAAATGGATGAAACCGACCGTTCGAGATGGGCTTCTGATCTCGAGGTGGATGCAGAGGCTCCAGAAGTGCCCGCACCGCTGCGAGTCGAGCCTGTCGAGCCTGTCAAAACACCAACGCCTTCAAGAGCTCGAAGGAAAAGGCCAGCGCCAGCGTCACAAGAGAACTGTTCAGCTCAAGCCGGGGAGAGCAGAGTGAGCAAGGCTCCGAAACCGGAGGACCACAAGGATTACAATCACGATCCACGGATTTGCGTCGCTCCTCGCAGTCTGCAGCCTGCTGGTGATTGGATTTGTCCAGCGCAGGTCCTGGAGCCATCGGAGGAACCAGATGTGGGCATGAAAGACTTGCATGAGCAGGAGGATGGTTCACAAGGGTGTGGACGTGGAGACAAAGAGGACGAGTCGGAGAGGCGACAGCATGCCTTTCGCACGTCTCAAGTAGTTCAAGTGGGTGGGAAGCATCCTGATTGGCTGACGGAGCCGGCAGCCGTGGCAGAGATATCGCTTCCAAGACTATCATCCGATGAGTTGGTGTTCCTTCCCAGGTCCGTGGCCGAGGAAGGGCGCTTGAGTTCGGTGCAAATGGAAAGTGTTGCATATGCGGCTCGCCGCTTTCGCTCTTACTTGCCATCCGGGGCTCGTGCTGGGTACTATTTGGGTGATGGCACTGGCTGTGGAAAGGGCCGCATAATCGCCGCTCTTATCTGGCACCTCTGGAACAGTGGTGCGAAACGACATGTATGGTTGAGCTAGCACCTCAGTTTTGGCTTTGTAGGGTCCGAGTCGCGAACATGATTGTGAATTCGAAATGAGGTGCCAGCCGTGACCTCCTGGAGGATGCAACGAGAGATTTTCGAGACCTTGGAGCAGCAGTGCCTTTGTGCAGCTTGTCGTCTATGGGTTATGGACCTCTTTCGGGTCATGGTCTGGATGCCGACGGCAACGGGGTCATCTTCGTCAGCTACCAGCTCCTCGTTGCTTGCAAAGGCAGCGCATCAGGTGTGCCCACGCCGGAGACCTCGCGGCTTGGCCAGCTCGTCGATTGGCTTCGACGTGGCAAGGGCGGTGCATGTGGCCTCATTGCCCTCGACGAGGCTCATCGGACGAAGAACGTGGGCACGGAGACCCAGGCGGGCTCCAAGTCCGGGCTCTCGGCGCTGGAGCTGCAGCGCGCCTGCCCTGGGGCTGCGGTGCTCTATGCCAGTGCCACTGGAGCCACGGAGCTGCGCCTTGGCTGGACACCGAAGGTAGCAGAGCGGAGCAAAATTCAAGAAGCACAGTACAAGAAAGGGGCAGTCGATGGTGCAATGGCGTGCTTCACATTTGCTTGCGGTGGTGTCCTTAATGATCAACGCCAGTTTCAAAATCCTGCGCAAAGAGGCCCTAAGCCCATAAATCCCTTGGTGCGGCTAAGACTTCTTCGGGTCCGGAAGATGGTCAACTTTAGGTACTTTAGGTTGCCACTGCTAGCACAGACCGCAGATCTACAATGATCAGACCAGTGTTGTTTGTACAGGTGTTTGTCCTTCGTTGGGTCGTTCTGAAACGCTGAGATGATGAGCGGCATGTCCGAAAGCACCTGAACTCCGTCACAACCTTGGGGGCTACTGGGCCCTGGGGCTCAGAACGTAACAGACTGATTGATAACAGACTCAGTCATCTCATTCGAGGCAAGAAGCAATACCTGCCCAGGCGACACCTGGGATACTTGGAACGTCTTGGTTTGTGGGGCAAAGGTCGTCCTCACAAAACTTTCGAGGAGTTGCGCTTTGCCGTAGAAGGAGGCGGTCTGGCGGCCATGGAGTTGCTTGCAATGACCATGCGCGCGGAAGGCATGTTGTCTTGCCGCTCACTTTCCTTCAAGGGCGCCTCCTTTCGCTTGGTGCCTGTTTCCTTGGGGACAGAGGAAGAAGCACCCGTTTACGTGGGCTGCTGTTTATTCTGGCAAGCAGCCTTCCGAATCATCGTACGTCTGCTGAAGGCACGTACGCGCGAGGTCAGACGGAAGAAGCTCAAGCATACCACCGAGCTAAAGGAGAACTCTGTGCACATGCGGAACTTTTGGAGTGCGCAGCAGCAGTTCTTCCGACAGCTCTTGATTTGCAGCAAGGTAGACGCAACAGTGAAACTTGCGGAAGCTGCACAGCTCAGGCCGAATATCGCCCAACCTAATCAGGACCTAATCCCTCCGCTCTCGCTCTCTCTCTCTCTCTCTCTCGCTCTGTGTTTCTTCATGCATAGAGAATGCTCAAAATGCCATAATGCCCTGGAAGGGGTGAGGCGGTGGTCATCGCTATGTGGTCGACGGGCGAGTCCGTCACGGAAGCCGTCGCCAACCGCGACGGTGACCGCAACGCTGCAGCTGCGGGTTTCGCATCGGCGCCGAAGGAGGTGTGGAGAATTGGACTTACACAGGCATCTGCGCTTCAAACAGTCCGACCCCAGCTGAGGTGGCCTTGCGAATGTTAAATGGTCTCCTCAGGACCGGGGCAGAAGAAATGACCGAGAGCTCTGCAAAGCTTATTGTTCAGGACGCTGGCTGAGGCAGTCGAGTCTGAGCCTTCCGCACTACAGGACTTGCGGCTATCTTTACTGCGATGGCCTTCTGTCAGTCTGCCCGTCTTGTAGGAGATCCAGAAGGCCGAGGCAGAGTTGGAGCGGCTCCTTGCCTCAGAAAGCCTTCCGGGTTGCGCCCAGGGAGCCGAGTTTGGGGACGTGGGCACTGCTGCCATCTGCTGCCATCGAGGCTACGGCTTCCTCCGAACCCTCTGGATGAGATTATGCGCAGGCTTGGCGGCCCTGCCAAGGCACTCTGGGACCCAGGCTTTGAAAGCCGGTTCAGGTGGTGTAGCTTTTGAAGTGGGCCAACTTCATGAGGGACATTGCGCAGAGTGGACGAGATAGTCTGCAGCTCGAGCTCTGCAGAAGACAGGAGCCGACGACGAGCACATCAAACGGGATCGACAAATCCCCAAAGTTCTCTCAAAACAAGCCCTGCAATGGCCCCGCAAGCGCCACGACTTGCTCATCCTGCTTGGCTCCGCAGGTTGCCGAGCTGACCGGGAGATCGCGCCGCCTGGTCTTCAACGAAGTCACCGGGGAGACGCGTTTCGAGGCCCCAGTCATTGCGTGATGCCTTTGTCTGCAGCCAACTCGAGCCAGGAGCGCGGCGACCGAGCCAACCTTGAGGAGACACCCGCATGTGTGACCTGTCTCCTGTGTCTCCTGTCGACCCTCGAGCCCAACAGCCCAAAGCTGGCGAAGGAGCTGCGAGCCTTTCAGCTGGGTGGCAAGCAGGTCGCCATTGTCACTGAGGTGCCGCCCAAGCCTCGGCTCTCGGCATTGCAAAAGGAGATGCCCTCAGGCAGCCAGCGCCGGCATTAGCCTGCACTGCGACAGGCCTCGCGGCAATCTCAAGTTCATCCATATGCGTGCAGATTTGCACTGCCTGTATTGCCAGCCCGCCGGGAGAGGTGAAGATAGCGCGAAGCGCGGCGTGCCAACACGTGGGAAGCCATCGACTATCAAACCTATAGCAAGCTTAGCGGCTTAGCAAACGAAAACATGGCAGACAAGCGCTCACCACAGCAGGATTTTCTCCCGGAACGAAAGGCATTTCGCTTTGCCCAGATATTCCCAAATATTCAGATCAAAATATGGGTTCGTGTGTGTAGGATCGATTGTGCAGCGAGAAATCACTTTCCGTGGATTTCTGGCCCTCTGCGAGACGAAACGATTTGAGAAGATGACAAAAATCCTTAAGCTGATCCTAAACTCCTATACCCTAAGCCCCGCCCTAATCGGGAAGAGCCAGGAGGGTATGTGCTTTGATTGTCTGCTTGGCTGTGATACAAACACTCAAGTGCCCAATCATGATGATCCATTTGGCTTTGGTTGTGTCATGCAAAGCCAAACCAAAAAGGCACCGAAGCCCTGAGAAAAGGCACGGAGGCCTCGAAAATCCTTTACGAAATTCGTCGACTTGTTTGCGCTCGTCGTTAGCTTCAGCACAAGGCCGGCATGTCGTCCGCGCTGAATTCTGCATTTATGTTTTGTTGACCACTGGACTCAGGGGCAAGCGCGGTGACCCAAGTATACCAACGAGTATCTTACCATGGCCAGGGCATGCAAGAAAAACCCAGCAAGATCTGCAGCTGTTTTCTGATCGCTGGACGGAGTTGGCTACGATAAGAGGTTCTGGTGAGATTGCAGCCCGAGCCCCTAAACTCAGCTCGTGAAGAGGCGATTGCCGGAAGAGGCGCAGAGGCCTGCCTGCTACAGTACCGCTATCCGCTATCGATACATCAGCTGGTCATGATGCAACCTGCCCAGGCCACGGTACATGATCTCCATTGAGATGCCCTGGGAGGTGAGGGTTATGCCAACTACAGTAGCCGTGTCGCCCTGGGGATGACATAGAGTGACACCAGTTGCCATGCATGGTCCCTCAGCAGTATATTGCTCAGACAACACAAAGCGCCAGGGCCAGAGAAGTGGGATATTGCATGCGTGCACATGCCTTTTCGGGTTGCGAGCTTACAACAGGGTCTGGGCAGCCGGTCACGCGAATAAGTTGCTCTTAGTCCTTCTGCTCGGTTTGCTTGCGCGGTGTTTGACCATGTCGAGCGCTGGAGCGGCTGCTTGGAAGCAACTGCGGCATTTCAGACATCGCGATCTGCTGCTGGGTACCTTGCTGCGGGCCTTTGAGCGGGACCAACTCGAGTGCCGAGTTCTGCAGTCGGATGCCTTCCGGCCTCATTTGACGCGCTGGGCCGAGCTGCTGCTGGTTGAGGGCACCTCTGGGGCTCATGTTAATCCCCACGAGGTTCCTGGCGAAATCCTCGAGGCAGCGCGGCAGGGCCCAGCAGAAGTGCGCTGGCTTCTCCGACGACTCTCTAGCAAAGACCCGCATCACCGCGGCTTGCCTCACTTTCCATCCACGCTCCTCCAAAGGGGGCCGCAGTACCCCTTCCGACCTTTTGAGCTCACCTACCTGCGCTCCGTGGTGGGAGGGATCCGTGGTACCGAGCTGGTCCAAAAGATGGAGCTTCCGGAACCCACGGAGGAGGCCAAGGCGAAGGCGGAGGAGATCCATCGGGGTGCTCCGGTTCGAGATCTGTGGGCCGAAGGCTGCTTGGACGATGACGACCACAGGGACCCTTCCAAGCCCCCGAGATGAGCCGACGAGCGGAGCGCCGTCGTGCCGTTTCACTGCTCGGACTCAGCCGGCATTGCAGAAAAGCAGCTCTCACTTGCATAGAAACCACGGGCAGAAGGCTGCCGTTTGTCGCCAAAGCCAGGCCGACAAGGCCATTCAGCAACTCGGGCGAGTTCACCGCAGCAACCAGCGGGTCACATCTCCAGCTGTCAGCCTTGATGCCAGAATCTCTCTCTCTCTCTCTCTCTCCCTCTCTCCCTCCCCCGCCCTCTCTGGACTGTTCTTGGTCAGGTTCCGCCCCGATTCGCCTTTGTGGTCACGCAGTTGGGCGGTGAGGCCCGCAGCTAGGCAACCGCCCGGTTTCTCATCAAAGCAGGCCCGCTAGTATTCTACTCCTGCATCAGGCCCCCAGATTGGCTGGTGTGATTCATACTCGTTCACTGCTCAAGCCATCCTTGATTATTGACTCTGGTACAAAGCTTCGATCCCGTTCAGTGCAGCCAGCCATGGGCTTTCTGCACCAGCGAGATGGCAAGTAGCATTTTCAGACGTGGCCGTCTTCTGGAGAACAGTTGGACACCGCGGATGGAAGCCAAGACAATCTGGCAGGCAAGAGCTCGACTTCCGACAATCGGATATTAACTGAGGGCCTCGGCATCCTTGACATCAATTCACTCGCGAGACCCAGACCTGGTCAGAAGTTTCCAGTCAACGGCGTTGGGCTCGTGTTCTCTAAGTTGCCGGCGGGGCGAGTGCGGCAAGGGGAGACGAGCACCTGCTGCGTCCGTGTCATTGGTCCGCAGCAAGTCTTAAGTGAAGTCTCAGCCGTCTCAGCTTCACGCGCTGTTGTCGTAACTTCTGGCCACACTGCTCGCTAAGGCAGGTTGCAGACCAGCAACCGGAGTTTCCTCAAGGCGAGCAGCACCCTGTTGCATCCTGCTGCCTGGCTTAAGCTCATTCTTTAGCTTCGAATGTCAAGCCTAAAGCATGCACGAGGTGTCAGGTTGTCATGTTGGCACTCACGTTGGCCTGGCCTGGCCTTTTGTCCCAATTCCTGCAGCCCGTTGCCCGCCATACTGTGGGCTGTTGTTTGCGCTTTTGCACGCTACGTCCGCAAGCGTGCTTCAGGGCCCAAGCATCCTTTAGCTGCAAGAGCGTGGTGAGGTTAGATTTCTTCCTGGAAGGATGGGGGGAGGACCTTCCACAGTCCAGGCGACTGTCGTGCCGGTGAACAGCAGTCCGGAGATGTTCCCCGGAAATCACCCGACAGACTTCTGCCTGTGTGCTAGCGGTGGAGGATCCCGTGCCATGAGCTTCACTTTGGGCGTGTACCGGGCCCTTTGGAACTTAAATGTCATACAGAAGCTGGATGGTATCAGCTCGGTCTCCGGCGGCACTTGGGCCAGTTCTGTCTTCATGTTCGGCAAGAATTTTAGGGGACAGAATATCGACACCTCGACGATGCTGGGAGGAATGACCAAACCTTCCTCCCTTACGCTTGAGGTGCTAAAGGCGGAGGCACCACCTCTTGCGTGGGGCCTCACGCAGGCAAGGAGTACGCAGCTGTTCATCAAAAACGCTGCGAAAGATGTTCTCAAACCTTTGGCAGACAAGGATGTGTGGACGAAGACCGTAGCAGACTTGGTCCTGGAGCCGTGGGGACTCGAGAGCATGGATGCGTGCATGGCATTGTCGGAAGACGACGTGTCAAGGATTCGTTCACAGAATCCACAGCTGGGTGACACGAAGTTCTGCACCTTGCGGAGCGATCGCCCGAGGCTATTTCTGATGAACGGGACGCTGCTGGCCCCTGCCGGCTTTCAGAGCAACGGTGATGCCATCGTGTCCTTTCAGGCAAGCCCGGACTTCTCCGGAAGCCCTTTCTACCCCATGGATCATATGGTGGACTATCGCCCGGATGTCACCTTCAATCCTGCTTCAGTCCTCTTCTGCTTCAGCAATTGCTGTCGCCAGGACCTGATGATCCCCGTGGGCGGCGGCCTTGTCGAAAGCTTTGCCTTCGGAGGCCAGGCCCCAGACACGATGCCGGATCATGCTGCCACAGCATCCGTGGGTCGCCCCGAGAGACCTCTTTCTCTGGCCGATGCCGTGGGCATCAGCTCCTATGCCCCGGCTTCAGCGCTGGCCAACGACCTCTTCACCCAACGGAAGTTTGGTGTGAAGAGGGAGTATTGGCCTGTTATTGGCGGTGTGATGTTGAGCCCCCTCCACAACATGGCCAGGGTCATCCCGGCGAGAGAGTACCAGTTCGGCGATGGCGGGAGCATTGACAACAGCGGGCTGCTTCCTCTCCTGCAGCGAAGTGCTAGAAATGTGATTTATATTGCCACGAGCTATCGAGCCTTGAGCACGACTTACAACTTCGAGACGGTCACACAGGAGGACTTCGACCCTGATGCAGCGTTGGTCGTCGATCAGTTGTTCAGTCTCTTCGGTTATGGCAGCTCCGCTTCCAGTAAGTCCCATCTTCGAATGATTGTGATGGCCCCATATTGTCCCCAACCCCAACAGCTTATAGGCTTTACTTGTAGACCTTGTGTTCGTGTTGTTGCTGAGGGGGGACTTTGCTCTTTAAGGCATGGACGACCAGGCCCAGGGCTTCTTCAATTCCCACAACCAGGTCTTCCAGAAAACATCGCTGCTGCCCTTGGTGCAAAAGATCGCTGGATTAAAACGGCAGGGGAAGCCGGCGGTCGTCAGAGAGACCCTGGAGGTGATCGAAGCTCAAAAGCCAAGTTCACAGTAGAAACAGACAAACAGACCAGAGCCATCAAGAGCCGTTTTTAGGTCGTACAAATTTTAAGCTTGTGTGTGTTGTGTGATCCCCAGCCATGTCGTGCATATAAAACAAGCCCTCGCTGCAGAGACACATCCGAAAGTGAGAAGCTCGAAGCCTTGCTTGAGGTGCTGCCGAACAAGTACTGGGGCATCCAGGGTGGCTACAACGTGACATTGGTCTTGATATATCTGGAGACGGTGCAGGACTTTCAGGACCAGCTGCCCGCAGAGACACGACAGGAAATTGCTAGAGGAAGTGAAGGTGCCTTTGCCAACTATCCAATCTACCGCACCAACAACAACAACGGCTTGAACACCTTGGATCTGACAGCCGCTCAAGTGAACCTCCTGGCAGCCCAGGCCGAATATTCAGTCATGCAGAACGAAGGCTTGATCAAGCAGTTCATGGCCGGTGCGAAGAAGTAGTGCCTGTCCGCCAAATGCGTCGTCGGCAGTACTGTGCAGGGCCCATGAAGGGATCTTGTAGGCAAGGCACGAGAGGACTCACAGACCTTGTAGCCAGGTGATTTGGCATTGTGCAGCATATCGCAGATCGTTTTGAGAGTGTCCTTCTCGCGCACAGACCCACAGATGGTTTATAGGCACGTTCAAAGTCAACGTCTCGGAGCCTGGGCGTGTTAATCGACCGACCCGAGCACAGCCCCAGGGGTGAGCAACCTTGAGCGATTCCGGCAACCGGAGTGCCGAGGGCGCCCTTTCCTGCCCGCGTCCTTTTGTTCTTGCATGAGGCTGGGTGGCGAAGCCTCCAATGCGGTAGATGTTGCACTTGGCATGGTGTGTAAAGTCATCGAGCCGAGTTCGAGAGCCAGGTTCAGAAAATTAACAGCTTTGATTCGCGAGGTGCCTACGACAGCATGAAGGCAGGTGTAATGTCCAACAATGTCAGAAAGACATGACGAACTCTGTGACACCCAGGCTGGCTGGCAGATATCCAAGATTGACTCCTTGGATTAGCCTGATGTGCAGGGCTATGTGTTCAAATCCACCGGCTTGCGGGAATCTGCGGTGTCAGGGCCATCTTCCGTTGACGCTTCCCAGCGCAACGCTGCATTGGGCTGTGATTTACCGAAACCGACAGTTTGGCCGGCTTATTGCACTCCAGAGGAGCGCTTCTTGTGAAGAACTCCTTGAGCCCAACGCCACCCTGCGGGACTATATTGTTCAACGCGCACTCTTGTCTTAGTCGAAGAAGGTATTCGCCCCATCCCTTCCTGTTCCTCAGTGTGAAGGGTTGAGGGCTGGTTCGAAGGATGTGATGTGTGTGGTAGTGCTTCATCATGCAATGCAAGCATAGGGCTGTATATTACTGTATATTGCAAAAGCAGCACACTTGCTCACTTGCCTTGGCCTCGGTGCTTCGTGAGGTCCTTGTGCCTCCTGCTACTGAGCTGCCACAGTCACCAAAGCCAACCCAAATCTGCCGTGCCAGCATTTTGCAATGTGTCACCAAGACTTCAAGAACTTCTAACAAGCTGCTGGCAGTCGAAAGCAATCGCTCTCCAGTGCGTTTCTCTTTCGCTCGTTCTGGGTCGGGAAATGCTCAAGTGATAGCTTTGGGGTTGTCGGAAGCCCTCCTTCAGTCCACTGGAGGCACCTGCTCAAACTAAGCTGGTCTGAGGGAGCTGACTTTGCTGTCGGCCTTATACTAGCTTAAAGCAGTATCTTCTCTGCTTTGGAAGTGCCCAGCTGGTGGGTTCCCGTCGTCAAGCACAGCCCTCAGCTGTAATTAGCACGTTCGCATAAGGAGTTTCATGAAGTATCTGCTGAGCCCGGCCCGAATCTTGTTTCTTTGGGGGCGGCGCCCAAGAACAGAGCTGTTGGGCTTGATCAAGAGCAGGATCGGGAACCCACATGAACAGTTTCAAGTCATGTTTCATCGAAGTGCGTGCGCCCAGCATCTCCTGTCGCAGACAGGCTCAGGACGTGTTATGCGGGAGCACAGGATGGTGCGAAGAGCATGGGCGGTAGGCGTGTGTTCGATAGCATGTTTGCTGGCGTTAGGCAAGCAGCACGGTCAACTCTTCACACGAGTGGTACGGGCGCCGCCGGCAAGTGTAGCTCCACTCTCACACAAGGATTTGGCCCACGGAGCGAAGTCTGAGTTCCTCGAGTCGTGGATCACAAGCAAGCGCCACAACCAGTTGACTTGGCTGCCTGCAGAGAGACATCTGGTGAACACCCAGTTTTCTTCCATACTCGTTCTTGGCGATTCGTACGCTGATGACGTGGATATGGGCTTCTTTTGCTGGCCATCGCGCCTTGGGAAGAGACTGAAGTTGCCAGTCCTGAACGTTGCTCGGGGCGGCTCTGAATCAGCTCACGTCAGTGCGCAACTGGAACGTGCACATGCCTGGAACCACGAAGACTTCGCGCTGGACATCCAAAGCCTCCTCATCTTGCACACAGGCGGCAATGATGCTTTGCACTCGTTGAGGAACCCTCGGATGCTGGCACTCTTGATTTCAGATCTGTATAGTCTTCGCAGTTCTAACGAAGACAAGCTGGAGTTGAGCTTTCCAAGAGAGCTGGGCAAGGCCGTCACTTCAAGGCTCGACGATTTCTTTGCCAGCGCCGCTGTACATGGGCACCGCCACATCGTCCTTAGCACGTTGCCCATCATCTCCTGCCTGCCATTGGCAAGGCTTCTTGTCCAGCTTCTGGTGCCCGGCGCGAACGCCGGCTTTGTGACCAGGAGCTTGCGAGCGCTCGGGCGCTCCATCAATCAAAGCGTGTGTGGGGATATCCAGAGCCTCGCGGCTAAGCATGGGGTCTATGCACAAGTCTTTGACGAGGCCTCCCAGCTGGAGTTGTTGGCAGAAGAGGCAGGGGCCTCGCAGCTCGGACTGTCGGACGGCTTGAGGCTTGTGCTTCGACAGCTTCAGCGGATCCTTACCGGACCCGTGAAAGACTCCGGCTTCTGGCACGATGGCCACCACCCCGCGGCAGAGGCTCACGAGCGCCTCGCAGAGGAAGCAGAGAAGATCCTGCACGCTTCTCCGCCTCCCGGCGCGACCCTCCGTTGAATCACGGTCGCCCTCCAGCCAAGGAATGAAAAGGAATCAAGTGCGAGTCCACAGAGGTGCCTCGATCCAAACCAAAAGCTCCCATCCCTTCCTTTGCCTCTAAGTCTTGAAGCAGCCTGAGGCCTGAAGCTGCAACCGCCGTGGAAAAGCTAAGGAAGCCACAGAACCCCAAGCTAGTCCCGAGTTTAAATCCTGGAAGCGAAGATGCTGGAGTGTCAGGGGTCAGTTTCAGAACACATGAAGAAGCAAGGGGCAATCACACCCAGAGCCTTGGGCCAGGTGCGCTTCGTGTCGACGGTTGCACGCCGCTTGCGCATCCTCGGCGTTCTGGCCTCGGACCGACCTCTTGCTTTGAGTTGCCCAAAGCTTTGGAAGGACATTGTTCGTTTCACTCCCTGTTTCCTAGCGCGCATGCTGGTTTTGGAAGCGAGGCAAAAGCCACAAGAAGGGTAACAAAACTCTGTGTTCTAGATCCAGGGCACAACGATAAATCCCAGAACGAGAATGGAAGGCAGAACAGAGAACAGAACGCAAACAGAGCAACTTGAACATTGTTGCGACATGTGCGGAGTGGCACCTTTCGAGATAAGCAAAGGTCTTGACTGGATCCGGCTTATTATTCCACGACCGCTGCCGTCCTCCAAGGCCATGATGAGAGGTGATCGCAATTCTGCGCACGGTGCCGTCAACAGCTTGGCCAGCTTCGACATGCAAAACCGCCCTTCAGCTGCAAGCAACTCGCTGCTTCTTGACATGCGCTTGTGGAGAAGCCCTTTTGTGATGGTGCAAGGTTATGGACGCCAGGCTCTGGCGCGTTTCTTCGAACTGCTTCGAACTGGTCAGCAGCCGGAGGTGAGAGAGCAAGTCGGGAGTGGCACTAGCATCGGCAACTGTTGGATGCCGTTCCGTTCGCCATCTTACTCTTGAGGTCTCCTTTTCCTTCTTGGCTCGACGGGGTCGACAGACAAGAGCCCAATGGCAAAGCTCCTTGCCTGAAGCTGCTTGGAGCTCTGCAACGATTCTCCATGAGCGCAGCGGCAGATAGTGGCAGGCTGGCCCGAGTTCAGGAAAGCAGCAGAGAAGGCCCAAGCTGGTGCTAGAATCCAATCCAAAGTGTCCTTCTGCTTGTGGGGCACGAAGGCTCTTGACCTGATCGGTCTTCGACCCGACACGGAAGACAAGTACGAGGTTCGGAGCAGGATGTGGAAGTAATGGGCACTGCGACATGTGCTGCTCTGAGACTCTGAGAGGAATCTCTCTCGGAGTCCAAAAGCTTGAATATCTTTCTGAACAGGCCGGACGATCAATTCTACAGTTGTTCAGAGTCCTGCGATGCCTAGTTTAAGGTTGCTCATGCTCGAACCGGTGCTGCAAAACGCTCTTTTCGATGCTGTGGCGGAGCTCTATGCACACCTGGTGAGCCCCAACCCCGATAATTCAACAGATGAAATTGACGTGTGGCAGCCAAGCAGAGCCAAACTGTGAGGTCTGGACCAAGCTTCTGGAAGCTACGATGGGGGACCCGAGCTCCTCGATAAGAAGCCGCTGGGACTGTACTTTCGCGCTCCCCTCTCCTCTTGAGACGAATTTATATTATGCGCCCCGGGTCGTTGAAAGGCGCGGCATCCAGGCAGAAGTCTGGCCCTAAACGCAGAGATGCCCCCAAAACACTGCTTACCTGCAAAGTCCTTATTGTGGTCTCTCAGGTCCGGCTTGCAAAGCGCGAGGTGCGAAAGATTTGCTCCGCTTCTGCTCACCTTCTGTCAGCACTTGATGCTGCTGCGGTGCGGGATGTTGCGTGGCAGGTGCTCTTCGAAGATCCCGTTACCGGAGCCGAAACGGCAATCCGGCAGCAGAAGATGTTTTTGCCAACTTCTGTCTGGCACTCGAAATGTAATACACGGATGCGATGTGGAATATGTCGCCCTCCCACTTTGACCGGATTTCACTGAACACACGACTGTCATGGAATTGCTCGGCTCACGAACCTGCTCACACTGAAACGGGATCTTGGAATGCCTTGTAATCACAGATCTTCCAGTGGCAACTGACCGACATCAGTTTTCGCCGAAACCTCACATCCTGAAGCGCGCAGCCTCAACTTCCTTCAGCGCAGCATGCTGCCCAAACCTTTTTGAACCCAGTCCCCGGCGCCAGGCATGTTTTCTGTCCAACGTATTTCTGACATTTGCGAACTGTTTCGTGTTTGACGATGGGCCCTGATATTGATATGCAGGCATCCCGGAGGCCCGTTCGCAGCAGTCGTTGTATTATCCTAGCCAGGGACCCGTTTTTCGCGCTTGAAATCTCGAAACGATCGGAAAGCCGTGCTCGGCTCCGGTAGACACCGAGGTATCAGCAGAGCATTGCCTTTGAGTGGGGCCGCATGGGGCCGCTTTTTTTGTTGCAGTCCTTCAGTTTTCTGGTCCTGTGTTCCCCTGGGTCGGATTTGGAGACATGGTTGGTAAGCAAACGCAACAGTCTAGACGCATGCATGTGTGGCTTTCCCCGCAAGGCTCAACCTGGAAACTCGACCTTCTGGATTCACCGAACGCATTTGGGCTGAACATGCAGTGTCTACGCTGTTGCACAGTGCAGGTGAGCAGAACATCGAAAACAAAGCGAGGCCCAGAGAATGCTGATAGAAATAAAAGACAGAAACTTATGCAGAGTTGTGCATCGTCCTGTCTACTTCCAGCGCCGCTCGCCGAGGCATATGTCCGCTTGAAGCTTGATCGTGGCATGGCATGGGATGCAGCAGAGGAGGCTTTCAGACGTATTAGGTACGATGGTACCGCTCAGGCCGAAGCAACTTCTTCAGTGCATAGCCTGTGCAGGTGCTTGACCGCTGCGGAGGACGTGCCGAAGAAGTCGAAGGGTTTTATTGGTTCCCAGGCTACACGCATAGATCAAGCGCCCCCTCTGTCGTACTGGCTGTTGCACGACCCCTGCTGCGCGGAGTGCGTTTGGGGGCTTCGGGGCAGTCAGAGGACGAGGAAGAGGAAAATGATGTCGAGTTTGAGCTACACTGGCCTCAGGGTCCTCCAGCTGGTTGCGACCTCGAGCAGCGGGTGTATGCCTCTACGTTGCGGCAGGGCACGCGTTTCCGAAAAGCAAAGGCTTCGGAGCTGGGTCAGGTTCAGTCCGCTTGGCAGGCTGCTTGGCAGCTTCGCAACGCGTCTGAGCGCTGGCAGGAAGAGCATGTCCTAACTGGGTCAATCCTGAGCACTTGGGCGGTTCTCGGGACTGCCATAGGCACCGTGCAAAGCTCGAAGGTGCGCAGAATACCACTCGTGAGGGCGAAGCTGACAGATGGTGGAGCAATTGTCGGAGTTCGCGTGCAGCCGGAGCGTATACAAGAAGTGAGATACCTTCTTTCTGCGATCTCGGAGCAGGGAGGCAAGAGCAAAGAGAGCACGAAGGTGGAGGTGGAGCTGGCAGATGAGGAGCATGTCGAGCACATCGATGTCACGCGACTTTCTGCGCAGCTCGAGGCCGTGTATTCCAAGGGAGTAATTACTGTAAGTCAATGTGCTGTCGCCAAAGTTCCTGTCTGTGCACCCGCGGAGTTTTTGAGTCTCAAGTGTCGTGCACTGCCAATGTGTGTTTAGGGCTTAGCTTGCTGAGCACAGCAGCTGCCGGAGCCTGTTGCGTCACCGGCAATGGCATCTGCAAAGCTGCTGCTCCCTGACGACCTTGTAAACCTCCAGCCGACAGCCGATGGCACCGTATGGCAGTGTGTCACACAGTCAGACTCGGTTTCGAGAACGCTTCGCGTCGTCCACCTCGGTCCGGCCGCAGGTGAAGAGTTGTCTTGGCGGAAATGATACACCAGGAGGGGGGTGAGGGTAGCGACGCGGAAGAGGGAATAATCAGGAGCGGACATCAAAGGGTCTGCAGGCGAGAACCTCTGACCGCTTCGCTTGGCTGGGACCGAGCGAATTGAGGCGGTGAACCTACATCCAGTGGTATCAGAAGAGCTGTCGGAAGCCGCAAGTCGTGACTTGCACGTTCGCCCTGCTGCACGCCTCTTTGTACAAAGGCGCCCGGGAAGGCGCCTGCCAGGACGGCTTCCTCGGCGAAAGCGTAGATCAGCTTGTGTGCGGCTGCCAAGTGAACACAGTTGCTGCTGCCTTTCCGTCGGCGGCCTTCTGACCCACGAATTCGAATGATTCCATTGACAGATAGACTCAGACAGGTGCTGCGGGTCTGACTTTGCATGCAAGAGGGCACCAGGAAAAGTCTTGCACGATGATTGCCCATGCATGCAGTGCTCTCATGCAGATCTACTTGTGGATTTTCGCGAGCTAAACGAGCTACATAACCTTTTAAGACAGATCTTCCAGAAATGGCGACATGTTTGAGGCCTTCCTGCGAACGCAACCCGATCAGCGTGCCGTGTGGCACGGCTGGGCGGGTGCTCACAAAATGCTGGTGGCCGACGGCCTGGTAAGCGCGAGGGCTCCCGGCATGCGCTTAGCACAGGAGGCCATGGAGGATTTGGAGCGAAATGGCAAAATCGACATAGATTCCGAGACTGGCATCGTCCATCTGCGTGAGAAGCCCAAGGGCTGCGGTTGGTACATTCCACCTCCAAAGAAGCCAAAAGTGGCGCGAGGACGCGGTCGAGGTCGCGGAGGTGGGCGGGGGCGTGGTACAGCCCAAGCGCCCTAAAGCCCTAAAGCCCTTCGAATCCTCTTGCATCTCACCATCAAGATAATGCCGTCTGCAGCACCACCGCCTGCTGCACAGCCTGGCTTGGGGCATGGTGGACTGCCGATTCTGGCAGCTGCTGTACATAGCCATTGTTTCCAGGGGACGCAGACATGTGCGGGGGGGTGCACGCATGTGTCCAAGAAGTTTTCAGGTCAGGAGGAGAGCGGGCCGGAGACTGTACATTACTGTAGACTTGACGTGCTCTGCATGTTCGTACTGTGATGCAGCATGGGCTTGCCTTAGGTCCTGAACCACCCAGCTGTGCTTGTGGCACGACTCGTGCAGTCTTGACACTGTAGACTGAAGACCCTCGAGCGAGTGTGTTCTAACTGTAGCACTACCACGTCCTTGTAAACTATAGGAAGCTGGCCAGAAGCATGGCGCTTGCTTTGCCAGTGCAGTGGCGACTTGGGCACATGGGGCCTGGGCGGCGGCTCCACGTGGCCCGACAATGTAGCAACCAGAGCTGGAGGGTCCAAGCGGCCACGCTGGGCGGAACCCTGGTCTCGCTGCTCAAGGCGCTGAGGCAGGCGGGTGTGGCAGAGCGAAGGAGGAGGCTCCGAGAGGCCACGACGGCCCAGCTGCGGATCATCAGCGCAGGGCTCCGCCTCCGGGCTCCGGGTGGCGAGGGCTCGCGCGCAGCTCTCATGGCCAGGATCGAGGAAGCTTTGGCCCAAGATGCCAGGCTAGCTGCTCCCGACCAGCCGATTGGCCGCATTCTCCGAAGCTTCCCGACGGACAAGACCGACCAGTTCGAACAGCTGATGATCGATCGGCTGAGTTGTGCAAAGCTGAAGGGTCGGCCCACCACACTTCTCGTGCTCGGAATCGCTTCTTGTGCCCAGCTCCACTCACGCTGCTTCTGCTTGCCAGGCCTTTGCCGGCCCTTGCGCCTCAGTACTGCCGGCAGGAAGGCTGGGCCGCTGGGCAAGTGTTTCTGATCTGATGCAGCTCTGAGATGACCGGAGTCAGGCAGAGCTTGCAAACCAGATCATCGCGGAGCTCATGGAGCGACATCCGCCAGGCACGGTTGAATCCAGAGTCTTTTCAACAAAAAACTCTTTTGCCCTCTTCTTACTTTGTCAGGCTTTCAAGAGCCAGAGGTTGTGAAGATTCCGGCAAGCATGCCAAGGGCCACAAGACCCAGCGGCCCTAGCGAGCCGAAAGTGCTTCACGACGCTTCTCCTCGAGGCCGCCGAGGCAAGCCTAAATCTGATACGGCCCTGTGTGGCTCTGATTTCGCCCCCCCCCCCCCCCCCCACCATGCTTTCGCCAGATGAGTCTCCCGACCGCTCCGAGCCCGAGGCAGGGGACGCGTGCTGCACATGTGGCACTCCTCTGACCTCAGTCCTGAGGATGTCGAGGATGGGGTGCTGATACCAACAGTGGCTGTCCGAGATCCCCAGCCATTCGCACATGCCTCTTCGAGCTGCTTAAGCATGAAAGAGCTTCTTGATGTCAGGTTCTTGTCAGCGAGGAGGAGAGAAGACAATGCCAGCAAGCGGAGCGACGACAGCGGAGAAGGCTGCACGAACGGATCAAGCATGGCCTGGTATCACTGTGTGGTTTCTCGGAAGGAACCGATTCGCAGAAATTCTGGCTGAGGACTTCAAAATCTTCAAAGTACAAATGCTCTGCCCCAAAGCGGAAATCATCAATGGCTCAGGAGCTATCTTGCGTCGTGCATCCCCAGCAGGGCGCGACTTGCTGAACTCTCCTGAGATGGTCAGCCATTGCATGGCCTAGCTTGAAGGTTTCACGGTTCCTGCATGGGACGGCCATACTGGTGCCAGGATGGGTTCCAGCTAGTTGCAGATGAACACGGTTACTGCTTGCCCTTTGGTCTGGAGAGGAGGTGCTTCTTGGATTGCCAGAGATTCAGCTTGACCCACGTGCTCCAGAAGCCCGAATTATCCCGATGGATCATCCTAGCGACGACAGTGCTGCGTGGTGCCTTCTTCTGTAAATATGAGTCCATGACCGCCGTTTGCCAAAACTGTAACACATACACGCCGCCACGAGCATTCCCGTCATCCGTTTCACAGCGTATTGCGGCAGCCGCGTCCAACCAAAGAGAGGCGCTGTTGAAGCCCTTGGCCTCACGACTCACCATCTGCAACCCTTGCGCTGGATCTGAAAGGCATGGGGATATACGAACGTGCTGTGTGGCCTAGCCTTCTACTGGCCCAAGAGTGAGCATGATTGAAGCAAGAATCCTCGACAAATTTTAGCTCGTCTTCCCAACACACACTACTGCAAGCTGCACACGGCCACCTGCTTGAACTGCCAATTCATTGAGCCATGGCATTGAACGTGAACGGCCAGGCTGCGATCAATGTTGTACCAGCTTGCAGATAGAGTCCGTGTCTCAAGGCCGCGGCAGGTGCGTAAGGGCATACTGTTTTCCAACTTGGCTACGGTGTCATCCAGAATCATCCAGAAATATGCTCACGCCGCCCGCCCTTCATGCTAATTTTCTCCTCAGAGTACCCTTCCCTCCCTCCCTCCCTCCCT